>JAJOOH010018942.1:0-15082 GCA_029582605.1 Solanum gracilifrons
AAGAGTCGTTTGTGCCACTTACCTTGATCATGGCATGTATTTCCTGGTCAGTAGTGGTAATCTCGTCGAGCTCCAGCATATTGTCATCCCACAGAACAACCAGACCCCCAACATTACCTACTGCCGGAACTTCAATCATTTGGTTAAAAGGAAAATCATCTAGTAATGCTTGATGACTTTACATTTTTGTTTCCATCACTGCTACTGGAGGCGGCATGTGCCATTCTAGAAGAGCCCTAAAATTTGTTCTAACATCCGAACCATTACCACCCCTACAGTTCCACATGATGATATTCATAGATCTATTCATGTTTGGGGATTTATCATCGGGTACTCTACTGGGGAATTTTGATTGTTCCTGACTGTTGGGTTCATTATTAGGACGTAGTTCCATATTTCTGGGTTGAATGGGGTCCTGATATAGATCGAGCTTTTCAATAGATTCAGGGGACAAATAATGATGTATTTTTTTCGAATCTCTCTCGAAAGATCATAACTCTTACTTCTTTTAACACTGAGAATTCTGTTCTTATTTCTCTCATTAATTCTAATGCCTTCTCTATCTCTCGAGTATTTGTTTGAAATGGTGCTACTAGACTAAGTTTAGAGAAGTGGGTACTTGGGATGTTGTGGCATAGTTGTTCGCAGTTTGAGTTCCTGTGCTAGCCATAGATCCAATTGGAGTTGTAATTGGTTGTATTGGCGCCACACCTAGCGTTTGTCCCTACATAGTCCAGTGGTGGTATAGTGGATCCAAATCCTGGAGGTTCCTGAGGATCGGACTTATTATAGGGGTTTCCAAGAGAGGGGAGGCTTTCATGGGGGTGTAATAGGGGTTTCCCAAGTAGAGATGTGGAAAAACGGCATGGTTGGGGCTTGGTAGTTCATCGGCGCATGGATCACACTCATCATCCATAGGTGATTGTAGTATGCTTCCATCGCCGTTCTCATTCCGTCCGACACCAGTTGGGCTAAGAGAGAAGGGCTTTGAATCAAGAATATCACTTTTTTGTTGTCCATGAGCACACTGAAGGTCGGGGATTGACCTTGAAGGCTCATTTCCAACAACGACGTTGGGACAAAGGGTGGTAGGGCTAGGCTCGCATATATTGGGGTGGAACCTGGGAGATTTCCATTCACCAAGAAGAGTGGTATTGGGTTGTTTTGGTTCATGCTTGGAGGTGGGGGTTCACTAAGTTGTTCAAGGTTATTCTTTGCCTTCTTTGTGAGGAAGATAAAGGGATCCTGGTCATCTTTAAATAAGGAGTGGGGCTGTAGAGAGGATGAGCTAATAACTTTATTATATAAACCTCTTGATACTTGGGAACTAGGAATAAAGGAATTATCAGTAAAGACTGATATTTCCAAAAGAGGAGTGACTGTTATGGGGTAGGGGTTACTAGAAGTAGGGGTTAAAAAATTCGTCCTAGCTGCTATATCAGATATGCCAACTGGAGACGAGCTGTATAAATGCATGGCGAAGGAGGACACCACGTCAAAAAAAGGATTTTTGTATGTTTTCTTATGGGGCGTTGAAGGGTTGTTTTGTAGGCCTATAGTTATAGGGGTTAGGGAGCCATGTGATGAGGGGGACTCTAGGGGGGTTAGTTGGCGCATGGGGCAATTTTTGGCCAATCGTCGCTCTTGTACTGCTACTAGGTCTTCTGGGATTTGGAGCCACTGAATTATCACCATTCCTCTTGTCAACTCCGTAGTTAGAGTTGGCGTGAGAGAGGTTATTGGGATTTTAATAGATTCCGCATATCCCCCAGAATGGGATTTAAATTTTTGCTGAGATTTTTCAACATATTTATAAACTTGCGAATCAAGAAACTTACCAATTGTCGCGTGGAAGAGTTTGACATTTATACCTTGTTTTGCCGGTTAAGGATATCCATCGTGTTGATGTTTTGTTTGTACTCAACGTCCTTTTTTTAAAGCTAACAGTTTCCGAGGTGTCTTTTGTTATATAGTATACTAGTGGGTTTGGTGTCTGGGAGGCTCCTTGTCACGACTTAGGGGTACCCCCTAGGCGTAACACGGCGTACTTGACCCCGAAGGGTCGCATACAAGCCCTTAGCATATCATAAACATAAAAGTCATAGAATGATGCGGAATTAAAAAATTTCTTTACAATCGAAGTCTTTCATAAAAGAGAATGAGAGTCTAGACATTGTCTCATTTAGCCATCTAAATACAATCGAAGTCTCAAACTAGGGATACTGTAACGACCCTTCTGGAATAATATAAGCCTATAATAATATAAGCCAATAACTCACGAGATTTTTGCATATATATATATTGTCCTTACACTAGTAAAAATGATATAAAAAGAATATTATCAACTTTTGAGCACCCAAACTACGTGGTTCATGCTTCACGCAATCATTCAAAATTAGTGGTAAATTTAACATATTACAAGACTTGGGCTTACACACCCCAAAAGAACAAAACATAGAGTCATACTTATATTACAACCCATGGTGACATGATCACATTAGTCCTCAAAATTTCATGTAAATATACATCACATAGATCATGTACAAGTCCCAAGGTTTATACAAAATATAGATGCCTATATGTAATTGTGATCTTCCATCACCAATGGCCAGCTTCATGCCTCCTCTCGATCATTCCCTACGATAGAAACAACTATCGCTAAGCATATAGCTTAGTGGTGTAAAAACTATATGTTCAGAGCCATCAGATTCACAAAACTACCTTTCTCAAGTCATGGGCAACATAATTGAACATAATAAATAAATCAAGTAAACAATATATGAAGAGTATCAAGTTCGATATATAGAGGTCCAAATGTCAAGAACGCTCATAGTACCATTTTTCAAAAGATTCAATAACAAGGCTCGCCCAATATGTATATCATGTCTTCACACCAAGCACAATCAAGTATCAAGAAGAGCCGACGCCCTGTATCAAGAAGGGTCAAAGCCCAATAATCAAGAGAACCAAGAACCATATTAAAAATGGCTTTCTAGTTCGACTTAAAATGGACAACTTCTATTCTTAAGACGGACTAAAAATTCAGAGTCAAGGTGGCAAATGATCCGAATCAAGAGGCATGCCAATAGTGACAAAGTCACAGCCACAAGAAGGACAAGGTCCCAACAAGAGTACCAAGTGATCAAATAATCCATACAAGTGGGCGAGTTACACAAGCGTCTTTAACGTCTTAAAGGATACCAACACGACAATGCAAAGTGACAAGAGGTAACCAAGGTACCAAGATCAACCTTCAGATATACCAACAGTTAAAAGACTACAAATACAAGTTTATACACAAACCTCAGTTCTTTAGCAAAGAAACAGTCCAACACAACTTCAAGAGTTCAAACCGTAGACCAACCAATGTATCAAGGTCCTCAACTGGTTCACGAGTATATACAATCTTTAAAATACAATTAAATAACTTCTTTAATCCCTAGCAGCTCAATAATATTGATGTAAAACATGATTATCATCACAAGTAAGATTAGCATGTACAAACACAACTATGCTCCCAAAATAGTGATTCTGGCCAGCCTAGTACCTCATGTCGCAACTTAGATTTGTAAAGGAAAACGTCAAAACTAGACTTTATAGCCTTCATAAAAGATGTATCTACATCTCTTAAGGTTGCAGAAAAACAAGAATCACCGCAAAATATATTTTGTACAACAAGATATAGTGAAAACACTAACAGTTGTTCATAAAGGATTTGAAATTCCAAAATCTGGACACAACTTATCCTATGTTACGTCCAATATTTCGAATCCATAACAGCTAAATCAGAGTTTTACATAAACATAAGAGTTGTAGGTCTACGAAGTAGATTTCCAAACCATATTTATTCACTGTAAAATAAGTTCTAGAGCGAGAGATATGCATAAAATACCAAACACTACCCAGCTCAGAAACAGATTTTGTCACTTACCAACAAGAAGTGTGTGTTCTTGAATTCCAGCCAAAAGGGCTAAGTTTTTCTTTTGTAATTTTGAAGAACAACTGATCAAAGAAGGCTCTAAGGTTTTTAGACTTGGAAAAAAAATGAATTAACTCAAGGAGGTGAAAATATATATAGTCACACAAGTGATGTTTATCACTTGTACAACTGTCTCCAAAAAGGGATGCCCAAATAGTTGTGTGCTGCCCAAAATGCATACATATACACCAATATATATATCCCTCATCTCCTTTTAAAGTTATACATAATTCTAATTAGAATATTACGAAAATACCCTAATACAATACCTTAAATTACAATCACAATTTATGTTAAGCAAGCTAGCAATTATCACAACATTTCAAGTTCCCAAAATGAGACTAAAACATATTCTAGTAATTAAGCAACTGTAAATCGACATGCGACTCTTGGTTAGTATTTAGGGGTGTTACAGATACGGCCCTTACAATAGTTCTCAAATGCAATACTAAAAGAAACTACTAAAGTAAAGATACTCGTCCTCGAATCTTGAGGACTCACCAAGTTGCAAGGAGAATTATCTATTCCAAGCTTGAACCAATAGGAGATCACCTTCAAGAACCAAACCCTACACTTATAGAAAATGTAGAAATATGGGTTAGACAAAATGCACCGAGTATGGAGGCCATGCATAAAAATCATTGAAAACATGCAAAAAGGGACATTTTAGTTAAAACCATGTTATATGCCAATTTGAACATCTTCTTTGAAAGAGTTGGAGAACATCACTCATAAGGCAACTCATATATATTTCATCATAGCAAAAAGGATAACCACATAATCATAACCATAGTCTCCATTCATAAACATAGTGCAAATATCAATCATCATAAGATATAATGCACATACATAGTCAAATACCAAGATCATCTCATCATAATAGAATCATCACCTAGGTAACCGTAAGTTATACTTGTCCCATGCATAGATAACACCCCATAACCCTATCTACACTAAGTACCACTTTTAGGTCACCATGCCCATACATGTTATGCATTAGTCTCATCCATAGTTAATACTCATAGACAAGGAAACATTCATATTCATTAGCTCATGTCAAGGAAATTCAATCATAACAACAATCCAAATGGAGCATGCATTAATTCATAAATCATCATAATGTAATGGAACCACATCATGGCTACTCTAAAAGTCTACTTATGCCATGTATGAGTGAAGTCTCATACCCTCACTCACACTAAGTAGATATTCTTAAGGAGTCATTAGTCATAGTTCATTTACATAAGAGAAACACACCATGGCTACTCTCAAAGTCTACTTGTGTCATGTATGAATGACATCCCATAATACCACTCATACTAAGTAGATCCTTTGAGGAACTATAACACATAACTCACTTTCATACTCATTAGGGAATATAGCCTTAACCGACATAGACCATGTGAACTACATGAAATCTGGTGTCGTGTAACCCCACACTGAAAGAAGGTGTCCTACTTGCCTAAGGTAGAACTAAATGTAATAGCTTTTATGTGGATCCACTAGCTAAAGACCTATGTGGACACATAGTTATGGGATATGGAGATTGCTTATAGAAACTCGACCTATTGTATTGATGGAGGAGCTTCCACCTTATGAGAATAATTTAGAGAACCCGGCATATTGTATTGACCGGAGTGCCTCTACCTCACTTTCCATATCCACTCGATGCTAAGAATTATTTCCCAAAATTACTTGTTTAGTCTTGAATTGGATTTACATGTTTGAAGAAGTAGTTTACCCTTCGTTCAACCCAACTCATAAAATAGCTCATAGATTCAAGTAGGTAAGAATGGACTTTCAACCTTAGAATCTTCATTAATATGTGAGGAAAACTTTCACATTATCATCATGTGTTTTATGAGAATAGACTTCCAATAAACATAAGAAGATCATCATAGTCATGAACATATCATGCATAGAAATGTGTAAAGGTGCATATGAGAACTATACTTTCAATTAACACCATAGATACATCATAATCATGTCCATGCATGAAGTGTGTGTGTGATAGTCCTTTCAATGACACAACACCAACATTATCATCATAGATGCTTCACTCTCAAAGTGTTTATAAGGTATGTACATAATATCACAACCATGCAAAATTTTCATATCTTACACACAAGTATCATAGACCATATCAAATCAACACATCTAGCATTCATCATCTTAGACATGGACATGATTGTAATTCAAGTAGTTCATTCATTGGATGCATAAGCTCATGTAATCATATTATAAGTCATGTGGGTAAAGTCTTTCCACAATAATACCATATACAATTCAACATGCATAATAGCTTCCTTCTTTAAGGCCTCATCATTCATAGCTCATTCATATTAGTTATTACCCTTAAGACCCTAGAAGTCATTTTCATATTACAAGCTTTACTCTCTAGCATTACCTCACATGGTCATCATGTAAACCTAATTCCCAAGGTAAACTAACCATGTGCTTCATTCTTGATCAATTAAAGTCATTTAGTATCATATTAAGTCAATCTCAATACTACTCAACCATGATCCATCATATAAACCCTAATCAAGTTCATTCATATATACAAGCTTCACTTGTAAGTAAATCACGCCTAAGTCATCTATTCTAAGTCAATTCATAAAGAAGTTCATCAATCTTAAGAGATCACATCTAACCCCTCAATTTGCCTCTTTCATGGCACAACATTAGACTATATAAATTTTACCCTAGAATCTTAGGTTAATAGATAATACATGTATATTCATACTAAAATCATGCAATTACATCATAATCAACCCACATCCACTCAATTGGAACAATTACCACATGCATAACTCTATCACATTCTACTAGTATCAACCAATACCCATACCTGAGATCCAATTTGGGGGGAAAGGGAAATCCATGGATTATTGGGTAATTCATCATTAAAACAGTAGTAATTCATCAATTTAATCATAATATAAATCAATTAAGTCTTTGAAATCATTTTTGAAAAGAAACTCATGGCTTAGAGTGAAAACCCACTTTTGGGAATTTGAGAGATTTGAAATCTAATTTTGGAAGGGCACTATGTATGAAGACTAACCATAGATGTAAAGACACCATACCTTAATGGAGTTTTCCTCTAAGTTTGAGAAGAAAGACCTCGGTTCTTCAAGTCCTAGCCTCTACTTCTTCTTCTTCTTTTTCAATGGAGGTTTCTAGAGAGAGAAATATTGAGAGGGAGAAGAAATTTTGGTTTGATTTGGGTCTTTGGGTATAATGAAGTTAAAAGTGTCTTTAAAGACTTAAAATCATATATATAAGTGAACTAAAACAATTAAAATCGACCCCATAAAATAACTAATTAATTAGGAAAAATGCCCTAACTAGACAGCCCACTCCCAAGCACCACGAGAGGGCCTCACGAGTCATGGTCAAGACCACCTGTCGTGGTCCTGCCCGTGGTCCTTGGGCAGTGACTATGGCTTGGGGTCTTAGCCTCTATAAATTGAAGGCATGACCACGAGACCACCCACGATCCGTGGTCAAGACCACGAGTCGTGGTGAAGGTCATGGTCCTAAGGCAATAGCTAATCCTCAAAGCCTTGCCTCCCACACGTCTAAGGGGTCTTCACAAGCCCCTATCTGATCCATTAAGGGCACCACGGCCCGTGGTGGTGCCCGTGGTCCCTTGACCAGTAGCTCCTCTAACTTGTCATGCCTCCCATGAGGCTAAGGCAGCCCCACGAGCCTTCATATGGTTCGTGGTCATGACCACGAGCCGTGAAGTGGCTCGTGAAGGGAAGCGTTAGCTTGGCACTTTTGGGAGTGCACTACCTTACCAACCACGGGTGGCACCACGACTCATAGTGGCCACCACGGGTCGTGAAGACCCTCGTGGTCATGGTAGGCAGTGGCAAGGTTAGTTTTTGGCAGCCTTGGCCCCCTAGCCATGGCCTTCATCCAAAACCCTTGTCCCTTGCCCTTAACCCTAGACGTTAACCCTCATGTTTAGGCTCTATTTAACCCTACTAATTTCTGAGGTGTTACATTCCTTTAACTTGATCTTGCATTGTGTTGTCTTATTTCTTGGAAAAATTATATTTTATTTGGGTGTGCCTAATTCTGCCACATAGTTTACACAGAATGTCGGCACCCTCATAGACGATCCCCTGTTTAAGATGATCAATATAAATGTGTTGTTTTACCGGTACCCCAATGGGAACCTCAATGCATATATGTGCATATCTCCCTCTGAGTGTGGCAGATGTGCACACATCGATTTTTACCAAGCGACCAAGCTTATTTCCGATTCTGGCCAAAACATTATGGTCATAGTACTCTGTAGGTAGTTCCGACAATCGAATCCATATAGCTGAGTATGTTTCGTCTTCTTTCGAGGCTACAAAATTTGGATGCCATTTTTTTATGGAGAGGAAGAAGCCATTGATAAACCAGGGTTCATTTTGTAAAGCTAGGCGCATGTTTTCCTCTTTAAGGAACTTCACAATATAGTATTTGAAGCCCAGATCTATGAGGACTATTTCTTCGGAGGGTCGTCATATATTGTTTAATTCAGTAGCTTGATAATAATGGAGTAGGACCATGGCTTCTGAATCCTGGCTTTCTCCTTAGTGGTAAGAATTAATTAGTCTTCTTCGGTATCAACAATTAATTTATGTTGAGAAGATGGTGTTGCTTGCACTAGGTCCCCAATATCTATTTCCATAGTAGATTGAGGATTTATCATGGGGACAGGTTTAATGAGGGCATTAATGAAGGAAAGAGGTTCCTTAGGTATATACTTAGCATTGTTCACAGTGGTTTCCGTAGGTGGATCCAGAGACATCTCACAATCATCAGGTGGATCCCTGTTTGGTGGGATCTTGCCTAGGTGAGGCATTTGGTTTTAGTGAGAAGTTAGACTTTCTCTCTCTACATACAATTGGGGTATATGGAGTTTTTGTCTTTGGTTAGTGGTATCACCTTCTAAGAAATAAAATTATAAGTAACATCATCATTTTAACTACTCCATCCGCCGCAAATAAGTATTATTTTAACTTATTCCATGCCCATTAAAAAATATATAATTTATTAAATTATTCTAATTTATTAAAATTTCTTGAGTATTGAATATTATTAATAAGAAATAATATTTAACATATAAAAAATATAGTTAAAAACAAAGTACTATATTAACCTTCTTTATCCCGTAGTTTGTTAACATATATAAGGGTAGGTACACATTCACTCTTGATTTCATGCACTAAAGATTGATACTTTTTCAAAGTCGAAGAGATCTATGTGTTACACTCGAAAATTACAACTCTCTCCCCCAACCCCCACAAACCAATTACTTATGTGAGGTTAAAGTTGCTTCTTCTTTTTGTTATTTTCTATCAAAATGATATTTGAGGTAAAATTAAGTCGCATATATAAAATATGTTGAACACATCTTTTATGGTGGTAATATAGAAAATATTATTAGGAAGCTATATACACGGTAAACTTGAGAAAAAGGCCGGACAAACCCCTCATTTTTTTCAATTAGAGTTGACATCCCTCGTTATGAAACTGACTCATATATACCTTTACTCATACACAAATGGCTCACATATACCTCTTTTCCTCTAATGGAAGAGAAAAAAATAATTTTTTTATTAAAACAAAAGGAAAATGGTCTAAAATATCCCTCAACTTTCGTTTAATGGTTAGTTTTACCCTTCGTTATACTATGTGGTTATTGATACCACTATCGTTACCAAACTTAATAGTGTAATGACCCTGAAGATTATATTTGAAAATTTTTGAAAATTTTTTTCGTCTTACCCCTTCTGTTGGTTGCCCCGAGTCATGTTTGTCGGTTTAGGAATTTGGTTTTGAAATTAGATTGAAAAGTTGTGATTTTTCATAGTTTTAGAGTTTTTGGAAACTTTAAGTTGTTAAAAGTGGGTTTTGTCACCAACCGGAGCTAGGAGTCTCTGAATGGAATTATGTTAGTCCCATCAACTCCGGAATGCGAAATTTGGTCGAAGAGTGTTGTCGTTTTCAATTTTGAAGTCCTTATGTGGATTTGGGCTCTTGAGTTGTAAGTCTAAGTGTATATAGATCAAGAGTTGACTTTGGTCAATATTCAAAATTTGGACATTCGGATTGGATTTTTGACGATTATGATGGATTGAAGATAATTTTAGGCCTAGATGAGGTCTTTGTTGAATTTTCTATTTCGGGGGTAATTTTATATTTTTGAGTTAAAGTTTATTGCGACTTTAACGGGTTTTGGGTCAAGAAGACATTGAATCTGTGTCTCAAAAGTTCCATTGAGTCCATAATGTCGAGGTAAGTTAGGTAGCATATCTAGTTTGTGTGCATGGGATTTCAAACGACTCCCGATGGTCCATTTGGTGAATTTTTGTGTCTTGATGTTTTGTTGTATTGTTGATGTTTGGTGCCTCTTTCGCATTCGTGGAGCTTGTCCGTGTTCACTGAGGTTGTTCTTGTTCGTGAAGGATCTTGTGATCTTGCCTCCGTGTTCACGGAGCCTTGACTGCGACCGAGGAGGGCGAAGAAGTTGACCTTCGCATTCATGGAAGCCACATCGCATTCGCGAAGAGTCAGGCGGCTTAACTCCAGTGTTGTGGAACTCTTGACCACAATTGCGGAGTGTATGAACTCTGACCTCTGCATTCGCAAGGCTTTGGTCACGATCTCGGAGAACAACTATCTGGCAATTTAATTAAAATTCTCAAAACATGATTTCTTCCCCCATTTCTCTATTGTTAAACCTTGAGAGCTCTAGAAAGGCGATTCTAAAGATATTTTTCATGCTAAAATTATTGGGTAAGTGATTTTAATTCCCTCCCTTCCTTACCCAATCATCATTTCATGATTTTTAAATCTAAATCTTATTTTCAAATTCAAAGGTTAGAGGTTTTCTCTTGAAATATTGTTCTTGGTAAAATTGAGTTTTAAGGAGAATTCCAACTCATTTTTCTTTATGATTTTATTTATGAGTTCCAAAATCTTTGGGTACCTTGATTTTCTAAAAAATCCAAATTTAACCCTGGCCCTCGAAAATGGCATTTTATGTCAATTTGGGCCCATTTTTCAAAATTAGTGTTACGAATATAGTTGTTCATGATTTCTTATTGGGATTATTTATTTGATAAGTTTGTTTGGATTTGAAGACTCATCGTAAAAGGAAGGCTCTAGTGTCGAGTTGATTATTTTCTTTTTTAAGGAAAGATGATATATTTGACCCTTTGTTAAGTGTATTGAATTTTGTATGTCTTCTTTTGTGATGGGAAGTAATGAAAATTGGTGAAGGATTACACAGTTCTTGTTTGTTGTTAACTATTGATTAAATTCTAATAATGATAATATGGTGTAAAAAGAAATTCATTGATAAACTATTGTATAATGTGGCATGAATGATTTGGACGGTTATATTGACTCACTATTGATGATATGTCATGATTTTATGAGTGTGGATTGTGTATTTATATAGAATTTATCATCTTTCTATTATTCTTGTAAACTTGCTTATTAGCATTGATTCTGAAACATTATAATGAGATTTGAATTCTTGATATGCCGATGGAAAATGGTTTTGACAAGTGATATTTATGCCAATGAAAAATGATTCTGGCGAGTGATAGTTATGCCGATGGAAAATGGTTCTGGTGGATGTGTGGACTTCATGGGTATCGGCCTACAAGTTGCGGGTATGTGCAGTGATGCATGGACAGATATGTCCCATGTGTGTGCCGACCTGCAAGTCAGCGGGTGTGCATCGATAGGATAGACATTCATCGTGCATGATATATGACAGCTGCATCGCATTGCACTTACACCACATCATCTTTGATATTTATGAGTGAGCCTGGATGTTCATGAATATTTGAATGTGTAGTGTAATATTGATGTTATGGATACTTTGATATGTGAATTACAATGAGTATATGTATAGTGTTGTAATCATATATATTGATTCGTTAGATTGGGTTGGTCTGATTCTTATGCAAGTTGTAATATAAGGAGGTTCAGATGGTGTGTTGGAGTACTTGTGTTTAATATTATTATTTTTAGGGTTAGTTAGGTATGTTTGTTGAGTACCGTCGTTGTTTGGTACTCATCCCCTTGCTTTCTACACCTATGTAGGTGATGAATCCAGATCGTCTTGATTAAGCTCTTATCATCTTCGTTAGAGGCTTGCTTTTGGAGTTCGTGAGGTTATTGCTTGTCATCTCGGAAGACGTCACTTGTTATTTCATTATATCCTTGTTATACTCTAGAAACGGAAATATTCAGACTTGTATTTCTTTTGAATCTATTATAATACTTAGAGACTTGTACACATGACACTGAATTTTAGGGGTTATTGAGTTATATTATGATTTCCCATGATATATGATATGTTAGTTCTCTATTTTGTTCTTACTTCTACATTTACCTTATCGAGGTTGATTTAGGCTAACCTGTCTTGATGGGATAAGGCAGGTGTCATCATGTTCTATTTTTGGATCGTGACAAATAAATATACCCTTTAATATGACGACTTCTCCAAATTGATCAAAACTATCCAATTTCAATTGAAATTATTCGATTTCATCTATTTAACTCGAACCCAACCCATTAAACTAAACAAAACACATAATAAATTATATCTCAAAATAAATTTGTCCGATCTTCTTTATCTCCTTCATTTCTCCATAAAACTTCACACATTTAATATAACAATAACCTATATATGTTGATCCAAATAGTTCTATATGCATGTATTCAAATTCTGCTGCAATTTCAATTTCACTTGCCTCAAATTGCAAGTTTTGAAATTAATTACGGACAGTTCTTGACTTTCCACAACACGTGAAAATAATTTATCTTTATTAGATTTCTTATTTTTGTTTGGGTTACTTATTGGTTGGGTCGGGTGCAGGTTAGATTAAGGGTGAGAGTTTTTTATTTTATTTTATTTTCACGTAATTTATGTTGATGTGGGGTTCTCCATTAAAAAGGGGTACGAGTGAAAAGTGTTAGAAAAAATAATAGAAAATATAATTGAAGAAGATAGTTTTGAGGCGTGAAGAATCACTTTCCTTAAAGAGATATTGTACGTATACATATTGACAAACTACAAACAATTCCCTTTAGAATACAAAAAAGCCCTTGTATATACTTGCAGATTTTTCTTAGGGTACTTCTAAAGAGTCCTTATATTTATAGAGTTTAAGAGATAATTTTTCATAACAGCCATGATCTTTCATGGACAGATGACTTTTCATAATAGTCATATTCTTTCATGAGCAAATGTGTTTGTTTAATTTAAGACCTTATAATACATAAGCATAACTCTTAACTTAGCGTCAGCTGACAACTATGACCTTTAACTTTGGGTGTGCACAAGTAGGCACTTAAACTTATATTAAATTGAACAAATAGACACATTCGTCCCAAATGACACCCTACATGAAAATATTGTATCTGACATGGCGTATTACATGTATTATGTCATGTGTGATGTGTGTGTCTACTTCTTCAATTTTATACAAGTTTAAGTGCCTACTTGTGTGCACTCAAAGTTGGAGGGCATAGATGTCCGTTAAAGCCAAGTTAAGGGTCATTTTATTTTCTCTTTATTTTTTAATTTCTTTGTTTTATGTTCCTTTTCTTTTCTTTTCTTTTTTTCTGATTATTCTTTATTCTTTATTATTTTTCTTTCGTTTTCTTATTTTCTCAAATCATAATATTCATTATTTTTTCACCACAATTTAATTTCATATTTTTGGTTATTTTATATTTTGTTTTTTATTTTTTCCCATTTCGTTTAATTTTCTTTTCGCTTTTTATTTATGTTTGATTTTCATTTGCTTCGGTCTATAATAATACTATCACAATATATCTACACACTTTCATGATATCATTGATGCATGCTTCAATATTTTAGTAAGACCTCCATGATACCATCGTTATATTTATCCACTAACATGATATAATTGGGATTTGCTTCAGTCTGTAATGATAACACCACAATATATTTTTGTGATGTCATCATATCATTGATTTGTACTTCAATCCCTCAGTTTCACCTCCATAATACCATCAAATACTGGCATGGTATCATTAAGGATCGTTTCACATAATCAGTAACACTCCTCAAATCATGTACGATACCATCACAATATGTGAATATACTATTTTGGTAGTACTAAGGTTTCCTTCATTCATTCATAATTCTACTCATTCATTAATGATACCATAACAAATATGTTGTTATGGTATCATTAAGGTTTTCAAAAAGGCATAGCTTTCCCTCTGAACTTGTCCTGAATAGTCAGTTACACACTTAAACTATCATGGTGACCTATTACACACCTTAACTACTCAAAAGTGAATTTATTACCACCCTGAGACGTGTAACACCACTCTCACATTATGTGGTGTATTACACTCGCTACCACATCAGCGCTACGTCAGCGTCATGTCATAAATTATAATTTTTTGTTTTCTTTTCTTTATTAATTAACTTTTCTTTTGTTAACTATATTTTGCTCTAACTAATTCCTAATTAATTGTTTTAATTCTCTAATAATTATATCTTTTTCGTCACTAATCCCACCCATTTTCAATTCTCATTTCATCGGAAAATCATATCCGGCCCCACCTTCACTATTGATTTTGTTCTTCACCACCACTATATCACCTTCAATTCTTCTTCTTCTTTGTCACCCAACACCAAATATCACCACCACCATTATCAATATCAATTTTTTCTTCTTCACCACCTTCAATTACCTCTTTTAATGTTTGTCACCCATCACCACCAAACCCATAAAGTTGCTATTACCACCAAACCCAAAAATTGATTAACAACCAAGAATTCTTTAACAAAGTCAAAAAAAAATGAAAAAGATAGAAACAATCAATCAAAAAATTTCTAGATATAATACAATTATTCACTAACAAATCTATGGAAATTAACCTAATTGCGAATCAAAAAAATTGTGTTTTAAGATTGTGATAAAAAAAAAAAAAAGTGTGATGAAACTAAAGAATGAAGAAGAAGAGGACAATGGGTGGGGTTTGAAGAAGAAGAGGTGTGGGGGTGGGGGGGGGGGGGTGGAAAAGATGATTATAACT
>JAJOOH010018943.1:0-12556 GCA_029582605.1 Solanum gracilifrons
ATATATTTGCTGACAACATGTCAAGACAAATGATTTTATCACCCATAAGAATGTGTGTGAGTACTAGGCAGGGGCGGAGCCAGCATGTTCTTAGGGGTTCATCCGAACCCCTTCGGCGGAAAATATTACTATATATACATGATTAAAATTATTTTTTAGGTATATATAATAGATCTCGAACCCCTTTGGACTAATTCATGTGTTCACTTCTTCAAATTTTGAACCCTCTTATCGAAAATCCTAGCTCCACCACTGGTACTAGGTATGTATATAGCTATGAATTTAAAATATACTGAAGGACAAACACATTACTTAATTTCTGTAAACACTTGCACAAAAGAACAAACAATTGAAATTCAAACCAATGAAGAAATCCATCAAGTATTTTACTATAGTCAAATTCGAATATTTTCGAAGTGAATCAGAAAACTTCACAATAGCAGAAGAAAAGTAAGTTTGAGGCAGTATGTAGAAGAAGTGAATACTAGTAACATATTGGAGCGGTGAAAAGTTACCTCGGATATGGATAGAATTCCAAGACCATTTGGGCCAAAACCTTGTTCTATTTTTGCCGATAAATCAGCATTTTTGTCCTATTTGATCCACAATGAAGTGACAAAAATAAGCATATTTGACAAAATTGAATTGCAAAAACGAAGAACATCAGTATCATATTTTGGTTATAGTTATTGCATTTTGAAAGGAAACTCCATGAATGAAAAGGTCACCTTTAGTTGGGTATATGGTATGGAAACAGTTGAAACTTTAGGGGAGAAGGAACTCATCGTGATGGAAAGGCGAAGAGAGGGAGAATGAGGTTGAGTCAGTGTGTAAGAGGGATTCACTGGGAAGATTCGGCTCTGCATTGCTATTTGCTCAAAGCCGCCCCACCACCAAAAGGTCAAATTGTATACTCTTTATATATCATTTATAAAGTTTCTTACTTGTCTAATATAAGTTTTTAGTTTTAGATAATTAACTTTATTCTAAAATTTTAATATAACCTTATGGTTCTTCATATACATACTAGTAAAAAATAGCTCGTCCGGTCCAATAATATTATGCTATTAATAAAAAGAAAATACATCAAATCAACCTTTACTTGGCAACAAGATTTTACTTTTAGCATTTTAATTACGTGATGTTTATTTAATCCCTTTAATAATTTTAGCACTTTAACTATATGACGTGACATGGAGAGTGAGCTCACTCTTCTAAAAGTGTGTGAAGGGAAAAATACACATGTCATTTTTTTATCGGCTAACATATAATAATATTTTTAATTTTTATTATGATATATTAACTTTTATTAAATGTGAATTTTCTTATTTAGAGATAATGAAATTTGTGGATCCCATTCTTTTAATAAAATTTTAATTTTTTTTTCTTTATTTTGTTGTCTTCCCCACCTCCTCCTACCTTTTTCCCGTAGACTTGCCCAGTTCTATCCATTACTTTCATTCCACCGTCCCTTTAGCAATTCACTATTCTATTCCTCATTACTTTATTATTGTTGACATTGATTTCACATAATCCAACACCAATATCATTGTTACAACCACTAATTCCACAACACCCACCACTAATAAAAATAATAATGGAGAAGAATGGAGTGATGAGGAAAACATATTCTTAAATAATTGATTTCACAATACTCAATAGTCACATCAATTTCACAATACCCAGTGTGAGGACATATTCATAGATCCAAATTTCCAATTAATGTTCTTACAACTTCAATCTCACCAATGAAATGAAGATTAGAAACTCAAAAAATAGATCACTTAAAATTCAAGAAAGTGTTATGATCTCAACCGAGACCAGAATTCAAATATAGAAATTAAACAATCAACTCAATACTTTTTGGGAATTTTCTGTATTTATCAAAAACAGAGAAATGGTACTCAAACCAACAGGGAAATTCTAACTAGTAAAAGAAATGAGATTAATATTGAGCTCCATTCAAGAATTGATCTGCAGAAGAAGAAGAAGAGAGGAAAGAATCAGATTGAGATGAGATGAGCAGAGAATTTGAGAGGGAGAAAAGAGCACGAGGAAAGGGTTGAGAATTACCAGATTTCAGTTAGCCTTCTCTCTCTCTTCTGTGATGTGTATATATAACCATTTGTCCACGTGGCACGATCTCGTCCCTTGAGCTTAATTAACTGAAATAAATCTTGGCCCTTCATTCTTTTATTTACTCAGTTAAGACTTATACTCCTTCCGGACTTCGACTCTTAACGGCAATATTTTATCAGTTAGTGGAGATCATAACATACCCTCTGCCTTCAAATGATCCTTGTCCTCAAGGATTGGGATTAAAATTAGGGAAGGTGGTGCGTAAGTGTTGGTAGTCCTCCTATGTAGCATCCTCAGGAGGGAGGTTTGACCATTGAACTAAAATCTTGACAACAGCAACATTGTTTTTCTTAACCATTTGCCGTTGCAGAATGACAACTGGTTGCACTATAAACTGACCATCCACTCCAGTGTTAGGCAGAGTAGACTGAACCACGACACGATCGCCCACTTTCTTTTTGAGCAATGAAACATGGAAGACAGGGTGGACCTTGGATTCAGGTGGTAATGCTAGTTTGTAAGCAACATTACTAATTCTAGCAATAACCAGATAGGGACCATAGTATTTAGAGCTGAGCTTAAGGTTCCTCCTTAGTGCTAATGATGTTTGTCTGTATGGTTGCAACTTCAAGTATACTGAATCTCCCACTGCAAACTCTCTATCAGTTCTTCTATTATCAGCAAAGAACTTCATCCTGGCTTGAGCTGCATGTAAATTATCCTTAAGTAATTGCAAAAATTGCTGCCTCTGCATGATCACATCTTCAGCAGCTTGCACCACATTTTCCAATAGAGGTCCTATACACAGTTGAGGGGGTGTATAACCATAAAGAGCTTCAAAAGGGGTACACTTCAACCCTGTATGGATATTAGTATTATACCACCATTCAGCTGCTGACAACCATTGTGTCCACTGGTTAGGTTTGCTTGCCACCATGCATCTTAAGTAGTTTTCCAAACATCTGTTAACCCTTTCTGTTTGGCCATCACTTTGTGGGTGATAGGCAGAGCTATAATGGAGTTGAATGCCGAGTAAGTTGAATAAAGCTCTCCAAAAGTTACTCACGAACACCTTGTCCCTATCCGTCACAATAGACTCAGGAGTGCCATGTAGGCTATGTATCCTCTTCCAAAATATGGAAGCAACAGTAGCTGCGGTATAGGGATGCGATAGGGCTATGAAGTGAGCATACTTAGTAAATCTGTCAATCACCACTAATATGACATCTTTCGACTTAGACTTGGGAAGACCTTCCATAAAGTCCATGCTGATGTGGCACCATGCTTGATTTGGAACAGGTAGGGGTTGCAATAACCCTGGATATGCTGCATTATCATCCTTATTCCAGTGGCATACATCACAACTCGACACATAATTATTCACCATAAGTTTCATCTTTGGCCAATAGAAAAGTTGTGATAGCCTTTTCAATGTACCTAACTGACCAGAATGACCACCAAGGGGAGTGTCATGGAAAAAGGAAATGAGTTGTTGCCTGAGTGTTCCATGAGATCCCACATATACCTTGCCCTTCTTCTTTAGTATTCCAGCTGAATAGTGCCATAAACTGGGCCCATGAGAGTCTACTGACAGTAGTGTAAGAATGTCATGGACATGAGCATCCTCTTGATAGCTCCCAATAATCTCTTGTATCCAAGTTGGAGTGCAGCTGCTTATAGCCATCAATTTCCCCGTAGCTTGATCATCCAAAGGATCTAGCCCTTCTTGCTACCTTGACAAGGCATTAGCAACTCTATTTTCTGCACCTCTTTTGTATTGAACCTCGTAATCAAGTCCCAACAGCTTGGTTAAACCTTTCTGCTGAATAGCCGAGGTTACCTTTTGTTCCAGTAAATACTTTAAGCTGTGGTGGTCAGTCCTCACAACAAAATGTTTGAACTGGAGATAGTGTCTCCACTTATCCACGGCACTGAGCAAGGCCATGTACTCCTTCTCATAAATTGACTTGCCTCTGTGCTTGGGTGCTAACACCTTACTAAAGTAAGCAATTGGTCTTCCCTTTTGCATAAGTACTGCACCAATACCGCCGTGGCTGGCATCAGTTTCAACAACAAACTCCTGTGAATAGTCAGGAAGTGCAAGCACAGGTGTGGTGCTCATAGCTGTTTTAAGGGCTGCAAATGCTAGTTCAGCCTCTGGATTCCATTTGAAGGCATCCTTCTTTAGCAAATCAGTGAGAGGCCTGCTGATAGTACCATAATGAACAACATACTTTCTGTAGTAGCCAGTAAGACCAAGGAATCCTCTAAGAGCTTTGAGTGTTTTTGGTCTAGGCCACTCAACCATGGCTTTAATTTTGTGAGGATCAGTAGCTACACCTTCCTTGGTAATAATATGCCCCAAGTGCTCCACTTGTGATTGGCCAAACGAACACTTTGATCTCTTAGCATAGAGTGAATGGTTCTTGAGGGTCTCAAACACAACTCTCAAGTGTTGCACATGATCATTTACTGTAAGGCTATAAACAAGTATATCATCAAAGAATACCAAGACAAACTTTCGCAAAAAAGGTTGGAAAACCTGGTTCATAAGGGATTGGAAAGTAGCTGGGGCATTGGTAAGGCCAAATGGCATTACCTTAAACTCATAATGTCCTGCATGAGTCCTGAAAGCCATTTTGAACACATCCTCCCTTTTCATCCTTATTTGATGGTAGCCTGCCCGGAGATCGACCTTGGAGAAAATGACTGCACCACACAACTCATCTAAAAGATCATCCACTATAGGAATAGGGTACTTATCCTTAATAGTGATGTCATTAAGGCCCCTATAATCAACACAGAATCTCCAAGTACCGTCTTTCTTCTTGACTAGTAAGGCTGGTGAAGAGAATGAAGATTGACTAGGCTGAATAACTCCACTGGTGAGCATCTCTTTTACTTGTTTCTCCAACTCATCTTTCTGGTTGTAATTATATCTATAGGGTCTCAGACTAACTGGCATAGCCCCAGGCTTTAGTGGAATGACATGATCTAATGATCTCACAGGTGGTAGGGATTTAGGCTCAGCAAACACCTAAACATACTGATCTATCACCTCCTGTACTGCAGCATCAGTAGGGTCTTCACTTGCATTTGGTATCATGCTCATCATGAATAGGTGAGCGATAAGAGCATGTCCTTTCTTCAGCATTCGGCTCATGGAACCACTGGTGAGCATCTTCAAACTACCTTCTACTAGAGCCGGCAAAACTAGTTTATTCGGCTTCCTTCCAATAATGACACATCTTCTTTCATGGTCAAACTTGGTAGGGTTGTGCTTTTTCATCCAGTCATTACCAAGTACCAAATCACAACCTTCTAAAGGAATGATGAGTAGGTCTTCCATAAATGTTCTCCCCTGCATTTTCCATGAAAAACCCTTGCAATGGGATGTGCACATCACATAGTTGCCATCAGCCACAGTCACTCTCACAGGAGGGCAATGGCTTGATTCATGTCGAGTAACTTGGACGGTGTGTTCATCTATGAAACTATGAGTGCTACCTGAATCAATCAATATAGTAAGTTGCCTCTTCTTCACAGTACCACCCACTAAAATAGTGTTTTCTCCTTGATTATGACCTGTCAAAGCATTCAGACAGACATCTTGTTGAATCTCTTGTTCTACTACTCCTTCTATCATCACATCAGGTGGTTCATCTGCTTCCTGGGGTGTAATAATTTCACTCATATCAATCTCAGCCTCTGCTTCCCCTATCAAACAATTTAATTGACTCCTTTTACAAACATGACCAGGCCCATACTTCTCTCCACACCTGAAGCACAAATGATTGATTTTCCTATGCTCATACACCTCCGGACTGAGTCGAAATGTTGTGTTCTTAACAGCAGGGTTAGCAGGCCCTTTGTTAACAACCGTATTAGTCATAGGTTGAGTGGATCTGGTACTTGTCTTATCCCTCCTTTGAGCAGCTTCAATAGCTAACTCCTGCATCCTAGCCTTTTCAATGTCTATCTTCAATGTAGTAGGTTTAAACAGCTTAACAGCGAACCTGATTTCTTCTTTCAACGCTCCTATGAAGCTTGACAGGAAATGAGCTTCATTTAGTGCAGGGTTTCGAATGAGCATCTGAGCCTTAAGGTCCTCAAATTTCCCAAGGAATTCATCAACAGAACCTACTTGGCTCAATTTGTTGAATTCCTCAACCACATCTTCCACTAGTATTTCACAAAAACGACTGATCAGTTCCTCCTTGAACTCGATCCAAGTCTCTAACCCTCTACTCTACACCAACGAATGATACCATACCTCAGCCAATCCATTCAAATAAAAAAACAGCAGATTCCACCTTCTGTTCGTCAAGTATTTTATATTGAACAAAGTACTTCTCGCATTTTCGAATCCATACCTTAGGTTCCTGACCCTCAAAAGAGGGCAATTCCCATCTTGGTGGAAGGATAGGAGTCTGCTGGGGTTGGTTTCTGTTATCCTGAGCTGGAATAGGAAGTAAACCTCCTCCAATGTTCTGACCAGCAGGAGCTCTTTCTAACGCACCCAGCCTTTCTAGAATAAGCTCTAATGTGCCTTGAATTCCAATTTGTGTATTTCGTGCCTCTTGTTGAGAACTCAACAGATCCGTCAAAATTTCTTCATGACGAGTGAGCTTGTCCTCAGTTACTTTCCAGCGAGTCCCTTCTGCCATTTCTTACCCACATGTCGCACAATCGATGCTCTGATACCAATTGTTATGATCTCAACCGAGACCAGAATTCAAATATAGAAATTAAACAATCAACTCAATACTTTTTGGGAACTTTCTGTATTTATCAAAAACAGAGAAATGGTACTCAAACCAACAGGGAAATTCTAACTAGTAAAAGAAATGAGATTAATATTGAGCTCCATTCAAGAATTGATCTGCAGAAGAAGAAGAAGAGAGGAAAGAATCAGATTGAGATGAGATGAGCAGAGAATTTGAGAGGGAGAAAAGAGCACGAGGAAAGGGTTGAGAATTACCAGATTTCAGTTAGCCTTCTCTCTCTTCTGTGATGTGTATATATAACCATCTGTCCACGTGGCACGATCTCGTCCCTTGAGCTTAATTAACTGAAATAAATCTTGGCCCTTCATTCTTTTATTTACTCAGTGAAGACTTATACTCCTTTCGGACTTCGACTCTTAACGGCAACATTTTATCAGTTAGTGGAGATCATAACATAGGAAAACATTGTTGGTAACAATTTCTTGCTTTTTATGATGTTTGGCTAAAACCCCTATTCTTGGTGGTGTGATTATGTAATTGAATGTTTCAATTAACTTATGAGTGTTAGTATTTACTGATTTTATTGTTGATTTGAAGTGGGTTCAATTAATTGTTGAGTTTTAATTGATGAATCGTAGTTACAAATGCAATTCTAGTTTAACATTCTAAGCTTGCTTGAGAAAGAAGTATTAGAGTAAAAACTATTAGTTGATGATTGTAGTGATTGAGTTATTGTAGACTTAGCTTGAGAAAGTGGGTCTAAATTCAATCCCAATAATCTAGCTTGAAAAAGTAGATTGATTGAGGTGTTGGGTTGTTTATATGTCTTATGCTTGTCGAGGATTGAGACTAGAACTCACTTGATTCGTGATAGTTGATTGAAAAATGGATATTGCACCTAAATTCTAGCCTACCCATTAAGATTCAACGACTTTTAGTAAATAATAATCACCCATTTTGTGAAATTGACATTCAATTGATCACACTCCCAAGAACTACCCTCTACTTGTTTTAGCCCGGTTGTTCGTAGTTGTTAACTGTTCACTCAAGTCCCCCCATTTGACATTATCTGTCAACCCATTGTCATTTATTTTATTGTTTCGAAAATGTCTATGTCTACAAACGATTAGAACACTATTTCACTTCGTAATTGAATTCTTTATCGTATCACTCCTTGTGGGATCGACCCCAACTCTTAGTTGGGTTTATACTTATTAGCGACCGCCTACACTTAGAATCGGATGAAGTATAGTTGAGTGTTAGCAGTAACATGTTGAGGTGGGTGTCATGAAGAATAGTAATACTAAATTCATTTGTCCAGAAAAGCCAAATCTTGTTATGGACATTAGCATAAAAACCTTGCATGTATAGCATTCTCATATAATGATTTATCTGATTAGTATTGACAAAAGGTTCTTTAAGGCTAATGAAGGAGACATTGGTATGTATTTTAATAATTTTAAGCCTGTCAAATGCACTTATAGTTCTAACACTCCTAATATTTCATTATATTGTGTTTATCATTGAGAACTATTGAAAGTAGAACTGTCATATAAATTTGAACATTGCTGTCTAAATCCACCATATAACAATTCTTATCAGTTAATGTAGTTCCTTTGGTGATTATTTTAATAGGAACAGTAACAAGATTAGTATCATTTGTACTGTTCTCGTTTGAGACAAGAGATAGATGCATGAAAAAATGGAGGAATGAGTCTCATGGTGTGTATAGGAGAAAATTGCCCGCAATGAATGAGCTATTACTGATAAAAGAAAAATATAATTAATATTAAATGGCTCACTACTAAAAAAATTAGATCAAGTGATGGATCAATTTTGTAGCTATAAACAACAAAATTCGTCGCTAAAACTACTCAGCGACATATTTTTGTTAGCTATGAGCAAAATAGTGACAGGCTCGCCAACGATAAAGTTGGTAGCTAATTCAAGTGTTTTTTAGTAGTGTCTAGGTGTTGCACCTTGTGAATCCACAATATTAACTTTAGCAGTAATGACTTTAATAAGAACATCTATTTGTGTATTCATATGTGTCATGCATGTCTTGATCGTGTGCTTCTTTCTTTCTTCGTTGTTTGGTAGACATACCTAATGTGTATGAGTTACTCAAGATTTCAAAGTTTTTAGTGTGTCAAGCCATGTTGATTTTCATAGTCCTGTTCAGAATAGTTATTGCCTTTGAATAAGTAAGCATCATGTATCAGCAATAGATTTTGTTACAGAATTTAGAGACCTATAAAAAGTCTCCATTAAATGATGTGACACTGCTTCAACTTGTTGTTGAACTGCACCAAGCTAAGCCTCATATAAATTAAAGCCTAGCTTCTTGGAATTATCATTCTTGTTCCTCAGTTATAATTATATCTTGGAAGGTGGAAAGAGGAACACATCCTTCAACTCTCGCAAGTTTGTAATAGATTAATCAACCACGTACATAGTTGACTCCCCAGAAAGTAATAATGAGAAACAACCTCAACCAGTTAGGCTGACTCAAAAAATTTGCAAGTAGCACAAAATTCATCAGATACAAGTTTGAATCGATCATCTCCAGCTACACCTCTGAATAATTAATCCTTTAGTTTCAGAAGATGGATATATCATGATACAATTGTGATGTTAAACTTCACCTCCAAAATAGCCCCAGTACGTAGAACCAAGTCGGATTCCTCGGCCTCTTTCTCATCACTCTGCTGTGTCCTCTAGCTCTTTGGTGTGCATGACGATTCCCAATAGCATCATCATCCATCCTCCTTATAGGGTAGCCATAGCTTGAGCTCTTATCGCAACATGTTCATTTTCAGTCGTTACTCATCTCTCAAGGTTGTACGGTGTTCACCCTTACAGTGCGGATGTTTCATATGCACTAATATGTACCCTTTAGAAAATAAAAAATACTAGTAACAAATTAAAGTAAAATTAGGAAATAAGGACTAAGAATCAAATAATCACAATTAGCTTTAATTCTTAAAACGTATTTTCAAGCAATAGAGTCAAAATTTAATACACCCAAATTAATTGTATGAAGCGGTTGTTCGTCAAAGATATAAACCTACGACTCCTGGTACTAGTCATGTTGAGTATCCTTCTAACACCTCGTGGGTACGACTCATACCTAGACTCGTGCTTTTAATATATACTTATATGGCTTGTAACTTGTCTCGTTCCTGCTGGGTCAAAAGTCACCAACCTTAAAAAAAATAAAATTGACGATTCAACTTTCATGGCCCGTAGTCTGGATGTATGACTCGTAAATCATCTTGTGCAAACTGGGCCTAAATGTTTCAGCCTTTGATCTTTTTCACGCCCCTAAGTACGGCTCATACTCGGTGATTATGGCTTTAGTCCGGAATCTAAATAAGCCACAATAAGATAAAAATGACCAAAATAAGTCACTATTCTAATAAGTAATTAAAGTAGGCTTAGTGTACCAATATTTCAAATGTTTTCCGTTAATCTCATAACGTATATTTTAATATAAAATGGAACTATTTTTGACGAACAACCGCTTCGTTTTATAATAAAATATACACGTTAAGAGACTAACGGAAGACATTTGGAATATTGGATAAAATGAAAAAATTTCTTACACTAAGCCTATTTTAGTTACTTACTAGAATAGTGACTTATTTTGATCACTTTTATCTTTCTGTAGCTTATTTAGGTTCCGGACTCTTATGGCTTGCACTGTCCAAGGTGTACTTAACTCATTTTTCACAAAATTTACTTATTTGCTCTCGAAACCCTTTTTTCATGTACATTCACAACAAAAACATATCTTATCCACATAAACATACTTAAGAACACACAATGTTTATATATTTTAAGGAATTTTTTTATCAAAGTAAGTCATTATTAAAATCAATTCACCAAAATAGTACATTTTTTGAAATTTTACAAAATTAGTATAAACGTAGTTCTCAGTAACGTTTTTGGTTATGTTTTATTCAAAAAAATCAATAACAGAAGACAAAAATCTGACAGAATAAATAGACATAAAACGTTATTATCAGTAATATTTTATAATTCGTTACTCTGAGACACATTTTACAGCTAAAATGTGACTTACAGTAACATTTTTCTGGAATGACTGAAAATTAAAATGCCTCATTCAACTTTAATAGTGGAAATTTTAATAAACTATGACACATCAAGCGGCTTTATATTCTAGCTCTATTTTAGATTATATGTGTTTTCTATTTTAGACAGAGTAGCGTTTGGACTCATAATTTTTTTAGATCTTAGTCGCTCTTGTATAAATGTCATCAATTCTTGGAATTGTCTCAGTTTTTATGACTCAATTTTCTGACGTTATTATTTTATCATACTTTTCTCATATTTCCACCTCTCACTCGTCTTAATAATTAATAAAGACAGGGGTTTACTAACGGAGAAATCATAAGTGCCTTAGTTAATGACCTATTAAGATTTTTGAGTTGTGACAATAAACTATTGTTATTCCTTTTACATCCATGATTTTTTTTCTCCGTCTTTCTTCTTCACAATTTTCACCAACATTTTAGTCGCTGCTATTCATTAAACGATGATCTGAAGAATAACAAAGATAATTTTTTTTATATAAACTTATGTCCGCAAAAAAAAAGATTTCAAATTTCTAAAATTGCAGTTGTTGGGATATATACTATTAACCATATGTTAAGAAATAATATTTATTATAGAATAAATATTTGCTCAATTTTAATAGATCATATATTAGTTTATGGTGTCTATTTACTTATATAGTAGATGATTCAGTGTGTAGAGTTTTAGCTTATACACAGAGGATTAAATCATCGGTTCTTATAAGAATAAAGTTTTTTGTTCTCAATCTAGGATGAAAATTGGACATGCCATCGGTACGATTGTAGCACAAGATTATATGTAATTTATCTTGTTTATGGAAACGGTATAGTTCCAACTTCTTGTGCTAGTGCATTTTGTATGAATTGAACGGGACCGAGTAGAGATAATTATTTTAGACTGACTGACAAAAACATATTCTCTAAACTATTAAATGTACTTATATTCTTAATCCTGCTATAACTATTATGATCTGTATATATTAATTATCGTTTTGACGAAAAGAGGCTAGAAGCCCAACAAAACCTTGAATGTTATCAAGCTCGTCTATCTCGTGCTTTCAATAAGAAAGTTCGCTTGAGGTGTTTCCAAGTTGGAGACCAAGTTCTCACAGTAAGAAGACCCATCATTACTTCGCACACGTCTGGGGGAAAATTTACCTCAAAGTGGGATGGACCGTATGTTGTACAAGAAGCATATTCACATGGTGCTTACAAGCTTGCTGATGCAGATGGCGTAAGGATCGGTCCTATTAATGCAAAATTCCTAAAGAGGTACTACTCTTGAAGTAAGATGATGCTCCTTAAGGTACGAGCCTAAACTGCATGTCACTCCTGGCCTGCAAGATTATAAATTGTGTACGGCACAACAAAAAAATAATAAAAAATCACTCAATCCCCCAGAACTACGTTGTGACTTGATCCTCTTCACTGAGGTACGTAGGCGCTTAGAATATATCCTAAGTTCAGTTGCATGAGTGTAAAAAAACCACATGTTCCCACTTAATTTGTCACATGACAGTCAAAGCGATAAGTATTTTGTTTTATCTTTTGTCTCATCAAACTTTAGACTTGTATGAAGTATTGATTGGTCAATGGAGGGGGGGGGGGGGGGGAACCCTTATAAAATATGAGCTTCTTTGACAGTAAGCTTGA
>JAJOOH010018944.1:0-13829 GCA_029582605.1 Solanum gracilifrons
GGGGGGGGGGGGGGATTGCTCTTTCTTGATGTTACGACCCAAAAATGGATGTGATGACACTTGTCTATTCCCATCAAGACAAGTTAACCTCATTTCAATGGAACGAAAGAAAAGCGGAAAGATAAAACAAGAACAAGATAAAAGCAAAAAACTCATTCATTCTATTAACACCCCAAAACCTAATTGTCAAATGTACAAGCCACTAATAAAATTATGGAATTTAAAGATGATTACAAGTCTCAAGTCTTTGTTTCTCAAATAGAACAAAACTAAAATAAAGAACTAGAAGGACCGTCGTGATGACAAATGACTACCTCTCAACATACCTTTAACAAGCCTCAGAAATAGGAGAAGAAAACCAATCACACTGAAACGGATTCGAAACCTACACAAGTCTAGTAACAAGGAGTGAGTACCAATCAACACGATACCCAGCAAGAAACCTAATAAACAAGGCAAACTATAACACCTTGAAATTTAGAAAATGTAAGGCGGGTTGAACGGATGGGTCCGCAAACCCTAGCCCAGCCGTGAATCTTTCACAAAGGCCTAAACGACCCGTGGAAGGTTCACGGCCCATGGAAAGGGGCGCTAGGGTGGTCGTTTTTGCAATCCAATTTTTGATCCCCAACCTTCACGACCCCCTTCACGGATCGTGAAGGGCTAAACGGTTCGTGAAGGGCTCCCATATAAGTCTCACGTCAGTTTTTTAAGTCAGGGCCATTTTAATCTTTTTATGTGTGTCTAGTACCTAAGCTATGTCATTTTAACCTCCATTCTAATATGTATATAAGAATTTAAGTCATAAAACTACTCATTCTAAATCATTCTCCTAAATCCTAAATTTCCCTCCAAATTCTTTCTAAAGCTAATTAAGATGAAGATAGGGTTTCACTTCAAAATGTCCAATTCACCATAATTTTTGGGGCTTAGTCACTAAGGTATGTTAGTATTCACCTATGGAGTCCTTTCCTCTGTAAAGTTCCCAAGATCTTCCAATTTTACAAGTATTCAATTCTCAATTCAAAGTTTAGATTTTATTCAATCTTCATATATAGGTTCTTCTCAATTATGATTCAATTACGTGTTTTCTATCTTTTAATGCATAAATTGAAGTATTTACATGATTTTGAGTTGAATTCATATGAACCCATGCATGATTCACGATTTTTGACTATGGACACATGATGAAGCTTATGAACTATGATTTATGGAATCTTAGGCTGGACTAAATTTTAATACAAAGACGATTTTGGGTCTTATTATTTAGTTAAACTGAGTCATAAGTTGCAATCTTAGGCTGGACTAAATTTTAATCAATTCTCCCGTCTGTTAACTAATAATATTGGGTCTTATTATTTAGTTAAACTGAGTCATTAGTTGCAATTAGGGATGTTCATGGTTATGATTATAAAACCAAACCGAACCACAATCCGAACCAAACCGATTAAAAAAATCGATATTTGGATTGATTTGGTTAGGTTTGGTTTTAAATTTTGAAAAACCGATAATATTTGGTTTGGTTTTGGTTTTACTAAAAATTAACCGCAAAAATAACCAAACCGAACCGAGAAGTTATATATATTAATTTTATAATTATTTATAAATAAATATTAGTATTTTGATAAATTTTAATTAACTTAAGTCTTTAATTTTACTATTTTCTGAAGCCCAACACTTAAATTTTAGCCCAACTATTATAACCTTAAGTCTAAATCTCTCAATATTCATTACTTTAAAGATCACACTTTCTATGTTCTTTATAAATTTTTCTATCGCAACATTGAATAATTTAAAGCTCAAACTAAAGCAGATGGTAATTGATTAGTTTTGACTATGAAATATTGGTTTTTTTTTAGAAGTAATTTCTCAATATTTTAAGGTGTAATTTTATTGAAAAGTCTATTGATAAGATGTTGAGATCTCCAGAATATTGAACCAACTTTATGTTATTGACAATGAGTTTTTTTAGTTTCTGAAACTTGGTACACTGGATGAATCACTTTGTTCGTGTAATAGCTTATTTGTGAATTATTCATGTACTAGTGTGTGTCTATCGAGATGCATATATCCTCAACAAACTTATTACTTTCGAACCGAAAAAACCCGATAAAAACCAAACCAAATCGAACCAAACCGACGGTTATTTTTTTGATTTGGTTTGGTTTGGTTTTAGAAATTTAAAAACCAATTTAAATTGGTTTGGCTTTGGTTTTAACTAATAACCGATCCAAACCGAACCATGAACACCCCTAGTTGCAATCCTAGACTGGACTAAATTTTAATACAAAGATGATTTTAATTAAGGAAAAATCACACCATATATACATTTAAGAGACAATATTACGAGTTTTAAACCTACTCTTAAATAATTCTTACTTATAACAGTTTAATTACGTGTTATAACATATCAATTAAATATAACTTTATTTAAAAATCAATTAAAATTTACTTTATTAAATTATTAATAGTTTTATACTTTTATATTATTAATTATTTAATTAAATTGATTGCATTTCCTTTTATATAATTAATAGGTGAAAGAAATAATATTAATGAGAGATAATCAATTTGTAATTATCTATTACACCTTTTAAGGGATTTTTTAACTTATTCAAATAACTTTTATTTATTAATGACTATTGGGGACTTTAATTTTTTTTAAAAAAACAAAATTATCACCATATATTTTAACATGTAATTTTCTCTCTTTAATCTTTTTTTTTTTTTGCTTTTCTTGATGTTTTTTATTTATTTTAAATTTTGATTTTTTTTTAATCTGATTTTTTTAGAATTAAGAATTCTATATTTTGAAAATTTGATTTCGTTTTTTTATTTTAATTAATCTAAAACTTGATTTCTTGAGAAAAAAATCGTTTTACTTAAGTTTTGAACTTGTTTTTGGTATTTTTTTTTTATATCTAAAATATTATTTTGTTTGTGAAAAAAGTATAATTTAAGTCTGAAATTTGTTGATATATATAGATAATATGAGATCATAAAATCTTTAATAAGGGTTTCTTAAGTTTTAGCTTAAATATGATTAAAAAAAAAGGGAAAAGAGTCTGATATACCCCTCAACTTTGTCATTTAGAGCTGATATACCCCTCATTATGAAAGTGGCTCATATATACCCCTACTTATATACAAATGGCTCACATATATCCTTTCCCTCTAATGGAAATGAAAAAATAATAATTTTAGTTTCATTTTTTATTATTTTAAAAAAAAAACTATAATCCCATACGAGTATATTTAATCTTCCTCAAACATATTTTTTTGACTTTTTTTTTTGTTTCAATGACTAATTTAGATTTATTATTTTGATGGTCAAATTTATTTATGTTTCACTAATATTCTTGTAAAACTTATTATAGATGATCAATTTGTTTTTCTTCAAATACAAAAATTAAATTACAATATAGACAAAAAAAAATTGTTTTGAATTATAATATAGCCACAAAAAATAAGTTTTAGATTTTTTTTTTTACACTAAGGAATGAAAGAAAAAAATAAAATAAGAATAAGAAACTAAAATAATGAAAATCAAAGAAGTCAAAAAATAATTTATGTATGAAATTTTTTGAAATATACCTTGAACTTTGCTAGAAGAATCCTATATACCCCTAAATGATTTTTTTTTTTAAATTATAAGTTTAAAATTAATTTTTTCACTTCCGTTAAATGAAGGGTATATGTGAGCTCATTTTGTAACGGTAGGGATATATGTGAGCCGTTTGTATAACAGTAAGGGTATATATGAGCCACTTTCATAACGAGGGGCATATCAGCTCCAAGTAGCAAAGTTGAGGGGTATATCAGACCCTTTTCCCTAAAAAAAAATCACACTTGAATACGGAATATAAATTGAAGAGAGAGGAAAATATAGAACTTGTATTAATTATTGCAGTTTAGACTTTTAATTACATGTTTTGATTTTTGGGTGATCTATATTTCTTTTGCTACAATTTCTGACAACAATATATAATATGCATTATTTTACAACCAGATTTATTCTTCCCGAATTTATACCCGTTGGATACTAATTTTATACATTTTTATTTTTTGTCTTTGTTCTAAAATTTCAAGTTGGATACCAAGTGTATATAAATTGGATAAAACATTAAGTTGTTTTAGATTGTCTAATTTGGTTGAAATATCAGTTACATTTTGTTTTTTTTTTTCATTTTCAAGTGGGATATCTGTTGGATACCAATTGAATACAACATTAACTTGTTAAGGTTGTCTAATTTAATTGAAATCTCAATCACATGTTGATTTTTCAATTTTCCAATGGGATATCAATTCAATACTAAATTTATACAAATTGGATACAATATTAACTAGTATTACGTTGGCTATTTCAGTTGAAATCTCAATTACATGTTTGTTTTCAATTTTACCACTGGGACGTCAGTTGGATACCAAATGTATACCAATTTCATAGTAAGATTTGACTTAATTTTTCCGGTCAATACCAATCGCATACAAACATTACCTATTTTTTTAGTATACATTTGAAAAACACTGAATACACAAATGATTAATTAGCACACATAATAAATATTCTGAAATTATAATTCATTAACTTAAAAGACAAAATAAATCAAAACATGAGTTTGCCACAATAAAACAACCAAATCAAAATAAAAATAAATTATGTCTTTTTTTCAGAAGGGTAATGTGAACATGTCTCCCTATTGTGTTCCTCCCGACGACATGTACTTCACGTAATCTTAGACCTCTTGAATACACAACAAAAAATCCGAAATCAGTATACAAATTTCATATAATTATTATGCACATTTTTCATACCTATTTCATGCCAAAATTATACCTATTTCATGACATAAGTCGGCACTTTTTCACAGCAGAATCATGCCACTATAATACCAAAATAATATCACTTTTAACTATTAATTGTCATTTATTAGACAAATAGTATACGAAATTCATTCAAATATAATTCTAAAATCGTACCAACATGGTATAACCAATATACCAAATTCAAATAAATTTTATGTAATTTTTTAACCAGAAACATACAAAAAAAAATGAATGTTCAAACAAAAATCTATACCAATTTCAAACAAATTTTATGAAATTTCAAAAGTGAATATTCATACCAAACACGCCATAATTAAAACTATTATTCACAAACAAAATCTGAATATTTTTTTTCCAGAATCACTGTTCATAATTTTTTTGAACGTTTGGTTTGTATTACAATACAAATAAAAAGCTGCAAAGAACACTAACCTGAAGGATCTCATCAACCACCATGTTTTATTAATACTAATAAAAAGTCATCCAGAAAATAAAGATTATTGAATAAAAATGAATATGAATTAGATGAGAGTGACAAGATTTCTGGAAAAAAATCGAAGAGAGAGAAACGTGGAAGAAAATGGATGAAATTAGAATTTTTAATTAATTTTAACAAATTAGAGTGAAATAAGGAAACTAAATATTCTTAATTAGTTTGAATTTCCTTAATTTATGCTAATTAGTAATTATCTTCAATCAATTCAAATTTAATTAACACACTTATTTCCCTTTTTTTACCTTTTTTCAGAAACGAATTATTTTATTTTTTTATCTTTTTATTTTTTTCAAAACAAATTTTTACAATTATTTAAAAAAAAGCTTTTTTTTTGTAAGAAACTGTTACAACCTGAATTTTTTTATTGTTACAACTTGAAAGTTTAATTCTTCTGCTATAACTTCAAAATATTAGTCTAATATATGTCATATATGAAATTTTCACTATAATTAATATATCCTACCAAACGACTCGTAACAGTTTTATCATACATACTAGATATCAAAGTGGGCTAACACAGGCCCAACGATTTATGTTATAGTAGAATACCTATCTAAGTAAAACTAGTTGCATTTGAAGAAGACAAGTGACATGACTTGCTAAACATGAATGTTTTTCTTTTATTAATTAGATTTTATTTCTATTTTTAAAAATTGTGTAAATATAGATCCTAAAAAATATCTTTTTCAAACAATATAAGATTCAGGTATAATATTATGTTGCAATAACTCTAAATATTTTAGATCATGATTTAATGTTTTTTCCAATTCAAGGTCAATTGAATTTGCAAAATTTTCCAAACATGGGTAGATTAAATTTGTACATCTTCCCTGAATAACTAATTACTTAGGTCGATTTTCAGCAATTTCTGCATTATTTTCTTTTCTAAACAGTAGTAACTAAAAATAGAATTAAAAATCATTTAGCCATCCACATCCACATGTTTTTGCAATAAAATATGGACCCATACAATAAAAGAAAAATTATTATTATCTGATGTATACAGATGGTAGTTGGGTCAATTTCCAACAGGGTCATCACTGACAATTTATAATTTGCAAATGATGTATACGTGTGATAAAGCTGAAAAAGGATAAAATAGTCAATTCTTAGTATTTTATGAAGCAACAATAATAAGTCATATTTTTATTCAAGTTTAATTTTCTTATATGATTTCAAGTATTAAGAAAATCCACTAAAGTTGTTTTAGAATTTAGAACTTAATTAAATTGACATATATACGTAAAACAAAATGGTTAGACTCGATTTCTTTGTATTTAAAATTATTCTAGATTTTATATTAGGTGGCTTAAAAAATAAGAAATTAATATGACATGACATATCAACTGAAAAATTTAGTGAGAGAAAGACTTTGTAAGACATATATAAAGCTATAAATGAATGATCTTATAAGAAATTTTAATAAAATTTTCTCAACTTGAATGATTATACAAAAAATTAAGTCATTTTTATCTGATAAGTAAGTAAAACCATAAAAACATTACATAAATACCCTTTAAATAAGTTGAGAGTTGTGGACACCATCACTCTTTCGAAGTAGCTGGTTTTTTTGTCTAAAGATAAACATGCATATGGTACTACAAAACAAAGTATAGCCTTTTAGAAAGAGCCCACAATAGCAGCATTTAAAACTACCAAATTACCTTAGTTAGGACAGAGGCATGTTGACGAAAATCTGCTTTCTAGCCTTTAAATAGTTGGCATTTTTTTAAAAATCAAGATAATTTAATTGTTTGTTTCCACTTTTATTCTTAATCATAAATATGAAGAGATATTAACATGGTGCAAACGAGAAAAGTATTAAACATAGAAGAGTAATCCTCGATTTGATTTTTTTTTCTTTTAAAATATATGCAAACTCCTAATATAAGAAGTATCTAACCTATCTAAACGCAAGCATGCACGAGTCAAAGGAGGCAATTCAGAATGAAAGACATGCAAAGCAGAAATGGAGGAAGCCGCCCTTGCAGATAAGATGGCCAAGATACGGAATAGGGAACTCGCTCGCTTCGGAATCCCTTTCAAATAGGAGGACCCTTTTTTTGGGATAGATCGACCCCTACACGGAAGCGATAGCGAAGCCAATCCTGGTAGGCGCATAGTCCTTATAGCATAGCAAACGTTCCACTTATAGCTAGGCTCCCGAACACCTCGATTCGATTGTTTTCCAAGAATGTTGAGCCGAGTATGTAAGCCATGTATTTGGAAGGAACAACAATAAAAGAAGGGCTTTCGATTTTTGTCTTGCAGCTCTTTTCAAAATATATATATATATATATAAATCCTTTTTTAGAAGAAAAACTATATATTTGTGTCCAATCTAAAAATAAACGGAATATGAATAATGAGTACCGTATATTATATTATAGATAAGCATAACTTGTGTCCCTAGATACTTTTGAGATAACAAGAACAAGTCAAGATCTGAAACAATATTTCCAACTTATCACAGAAGTACAATCAAACAATATCACTTTCAAATGGGTTACTATACATTTCTTTATAGTATAATATAAAATAAAAAATAAAAACAAAGACAATAACTTTTTAAAAAGGACAGCTTAATACACTAAGCTTCTGACGCACACTCATCTTTATCATATGCATTTCTGCAAGAAGTTGTTTCAACTTTCAACCACTGAAAACTATAATAATCTTTTTATTCACACAATGACAACTCCTACCGTTTCACTCGGAAGAAAAAAAATAGAGGAAATTTTAACACAAATACTTATTAATTTAGAGTGCATTCATGAGGGAATCCTTGAGGGAAACGTTTAGTATCAGTGCAATAATTGTATATCATATAGTTCTTTTGCACCCATTTCATCCTTGCTAAGCCAACATTATCCAATGATTGAGTTAACCAAGAATTGGCTATGGGATTCTTGGAAGTTTGGGCATTGAAGTTTCTATAAGAAGCAATAAAAGGGGCTTTACTCCAATCAGTCCTTACAAGGCCACCTCTTGTTGCCCATTCCTCAGCATTCCATAGACTTGAGTATAACCACATTGGTTGGTTCTTTGGGTAAGGTATTCCATTTGTTGCTTCAAGATTTTTGTATTGCCTTATTGGTGTCCCATCTACTAAAAATCTGATAAATAAATTAGAAGAAGATGTGAGTAATTTACATAGCATGTGTGTCTAGGAAAACTTGTACTAATAACAGTCTGGTGCACAAAGTATCCAACATTCACATGGGGTTCAAGAAAGGGTGGCATCCTAAGAAGCATGATGTAGACAATCTACTTTAATGCAGGTATTATATTAGTGGTTATTTCTACAGCTCGAATCCATGGTCACCTAAAGACAATTTTACTGTTTCTCCAAACACTACTAGAAATCATGAAATTAGCAATGGAATTTATCGGTAATTCCTAGATAATCTATCACTTAATATCTTCTAGTAGCTAATTGAATTTTTATATAATATATAGTTAATAACATGAAAATTTTGTTATTTAGCTACGAAATTGTTAACATCGCTCATTTCAATGAAAGTTCCACTTCTCAAAAAAGATAGTACTCTATATTAAACTAAAAAAAGAACATTATACTATCGGTGTAAATATAAGTTAAATCCTTATCTTAATAAATGAGTTTTAATATAGTCATTTTCATATAGTTGCTTAACTTTATCCTCCCGACCCCCACCCCTATTTTAGCAATATATGGAATGATAAAACATCTAATTTGAGTAATACTACTATTTTACCATTGAATCTGAAAGTATTTTTTTAATATAACTATCTAATTTTTTCAAATTAACTAATAACACTGACAAGTCTCATTCATTCTATCCCTAATTAATATTTTGAAAGTTTGTGCCATGGTGATCTCTTATCTAAAAACTTTTAAATATCAATCATCTATTCATCTTATAACATAAGTTTAATTTATATAGGAAATGTTTAAGTAATCTAAGAATTTAATTATATATATGTAAAATAATTAAAAGGTATGCTTACATGATATTTCGAGGATTCCAAAGAATAGAGTAGGTGTGGAAATCCTTAGTAGGGTCAAACCAAAGATAAAATTGTTGTTCCCTATCTCCCTTGCCTTGTGCATACACATTTGTATGAAGAGTATATGGTTCTCCACTTACATTCCCAAGAAACTCAAAATCAATCTCATCATGAGCTGACCCCACTGAAGATAACTGTATTCGAATTCACAGTCAAAATTAAATTGAAATAGAAAACGTACAACTAGGTTCAAAATAACTATAGGTTATCTCATCCATGGAGAGTATGAATTAATAACTCGAAAGTACAATATATTAACTGCTATAACAGGTTAAAAATATATTTATAAAGTATGATTAACTTACATAGTATGTAGTAGCGGTGCCAGCAGAATTACCGGGGACAAGTTTGATCTTCATGTCAATCTTTGCAAACATATATTGTTGTTTAGACTTAAATCCAGAGCCAGAACTTCTATCAAGGGAAAGAGTGAGAAGTTGCCCGTTTTCGAGTATTTTTACCCTCCCATAACCCCATGTAACATCAAATTCTTGTTCGAAAGTACCACCAAAAGCCACCACCACCAAGAAACATATAAGAACCAAGAAAGAAAATATACAACTTGAAGTTTTGATCATGGTGTTTGAGTGTTGCTTTTTTAGAACTTTTAAATATTTTGTGTTTGAAGTGCATGGACATGGTTAAGTAGAGGCATTATATATAGTAGTGTTGGGGGTGACAGTGTGGAAGGTGTTGGGAGAAATACACAATTATTATTTTTTATGTGAGGGGTGGATATAGAGGGGGTTGGATTTCCTTTTCATTGATTTTTTTTTGGCTCCCAAACCTATTTTTCAGACATTTTAAAGTTCTATGGACCGACAAAACATAAAATTTATAAGAGAATTATAGATAAATTTTTTATTTCAACCTTTTTATAGGCGTTTGGTACTTGTAAATACACTTTTTAGAATGGTTTCGTACTGAACCTGGTAAAGGGGGTTTCTTTTTTCATTTCGATAGGTAGGGGAGGAATATACCTAGGAAGAAAGCAGAAGTGGGCTCGTAGTATCTGTTAGGGTTTTGCCTTGATTTTCTTACCATATTTTAAGTTTTACTTTTTCTTTAAAAAGTCAAAGTATTACCATAAATGTTTGAACTTTTCCCGTAATGAAAATATAATTTTCTTCCATATTTAATTTATTCTTTCCTTAAAGGAAAATTTTGGAACTCTATAAATTAAAGACCCTTTTTCTCATATCATAACACATAGCATCCACAATATAGACATTTAAGAGTTTTGTTTACGGAGAGATTTATTTTCTCAATAGTTTTAATATTTTTCTTTTATATTAGTTTTCATATAATAATATTATGTTTTTAATATAAGTTTTTGTCATCTAATTTATCACCAATATATTTGGAATTGTAAATTTCTGCATGACTTCCTAATCACTTTCGAACCCAACAATACTTACTAGCGCGGCTACACAACGAAATGGAAGGAGCCTAAATCGAAAAAATAGTAAAAAGTAAGAAGATTAAACTCTCGAATAAGACTAAGCAATATATCTATAATATAATTAATTTGTAACATAGTAAAAGCGAAAATTGACATACCATAACAAGTTAACTTTCATTAATTAAGAAGATAAATACCAATACACTAACAAAAATACATAATTAACATCTTAATTCATGGGGGAAACTAATTGGATACAAGGTTTATTTGAACTTTCTTTATCAAAAAATTACATTATACATATAATGTAATTTTTGATATAATATAATAAATGTTACATTAAATCTCCTTCACATTTTAATATTTTGGACCCTTCTATGAAAATAGTGGCACAGTTAGCTTGTTTACTTGTTTTAATTTTGTAGAAAATAGGGCTTACTAATATATCTGTCACGTTTTATGGTTTGAATTTTTGGAGACCCCACTTAAAATTATTTTTGTTTGGATTTCATGCATTTAGTGAAACGGGGGTTTTTTTTTTTGGTAGAAAAGGAGATAATTTATTATAACTTAATATGTATCAATACAAGTTAGTGACAGTGCGTCTGCTCTTGCTAGTACTGCTTGGAGATCGAGTGGTAATATATAGTAGGTACTACAACATTTCGTATATGTGGAGAATTTTAGTAATTTAGTTAATTGACTTTTTAAGTTATTCAGAATATAAATATTACGTGTTGAACTCATATATATTGTATCGACTAATCATTAATATCACTAGACAGTAATTTTTACGAATCAAATAATGTCATCATTGTGATATTTGAATGAGATTTTACCTCCATATTTTCCTATCATATATAGTGACCAAATCTCTCTATATATACGTACGTGTGCACTCGCTGTACGCGTTTATGTTTACGCATATAACATACATATATATATTTAACTGTATACTTTTTGTTTTTTGAAATATTGGTGAGCGTTGAAGTGGTTAGCGAAAAGGGCGTGCTTGCGATATACTTTCTCCTTTTTATATTAATTGATCATTTTTCTTTTTACACGCATATCAAAAAATCATAAATAAATAAAATAGTTTTACCAATTCACCCCTTAAGAACTTCTTTGAAACTTTACAAACAAGTTTGAATATTTTCAAAAATAATTAATTGTCAGGGTAATATGTGAAAAAATCAAATAATATTTTCTTAATTCAGATATGTATGTGACAACTATTTTTAGTATAGTGACCAGCTAATACAGGACAAAAAGAGTGCTCCTTCTATTCCATATTAACTGAATTTGTAAGGTAATGCATATATTTATTTTTTTTAAACATTCAAGGACATAATTTAAACCATAATTCTCACTATATATTGTCATTTGTGAAATCATAAATATGACTTTGTAAGTAAGACAATTTATCTCCTTGAAAATGTACGTAAAACTTCAATAAATGAAAGAACAAATATGAAAAAAAATTCAGACATTCATCTTGAACTTTGAACAATTCAGTAATTCTGAACAATGAAAAAAGAGCAAAATTTGGCCAGAATGATATTTTATCTATATTACTTTACCTTTTTAAACATTTTTACCCTTTTAACTTTAATTCTTTTAACTAAAAGATGGGAAAAAGATCAGTTTATTTTAAAATTAAAAAAATATTATAATTTTTTTAATTTTCTGGCCAAATTATGGCCGAATTTTCTGACAATTTAGCACTTTCCTTTAATTAATATGAAATAGAGGAAGTATGGTTTAATGTTGACTTGGCTTGAAAGAATTAATTAAGGGGCCATTGGACAGCTAATACTATGACGTGAAAGTTAGCAATTTGCATTGCGTGCATGGATATAATATGGTGGATATGAGTGTGTTACAGAAAGATCAATTTGATACAGCCTGTCTGATGCATACAATACTTTTTGGAAATATATAATTCTCTCTTTTGGAAGATTCCCTTTAATAAGACTGTCGCTTTAGTTATTTTCACATCCGTTAAAAGAAAATAATAAATATAAGATATGTGTTATTAAGTTACAAATTTTACGTATTTGAATTTATTCTTGACAATGTTCTTCAGGAGAATAATTGTAGCCCATCGAAACCCTAGTTTGCCTATACGTTTTTCTGGTGACAATGATCGTGATGGCTATTGGATATTATTTAACGAAAAACTGATTTATTGATATTTCATTTAGTTAAGAGAGAAAAGATTGTAATTGAGAATAAATAAGAGATTCGCTTATCTTTCAAGAAAATTATTTTTTATGAAAAATATTTTCTTTTGCACGAAACACATGACCCTATATCTTAAAGAAGGAAGTCCTTCCAAAACTAGAATAATTCTTTTTAGAACCAATAGTTATCTTCCAATTAGAAATAAGTTATTTCCTACTTCACAAAAAGTTTGGAGTATGAAGTTCTACCAACCCTGTTGACCTAGTCTCAAATCTATCATGTAAAGAAAGTATATATATTCTCTATCCGATTTTGCCCCCTCTAAAATTTATAGACATTATATTCTTGTTGTTCGTAATAACGTGGGTACAATTCTGTCATGATTCAACGGTTGTTTGTAGCATATTTCTTGAATTAGAATGATATGGAAAGTCCGGCCAGATCTTGATCTTTGTGAATATTCCATGGATTTATGAAATTTTTGAGATGCATCTTCAACAGAACATGTTGCACATGAGCATCAGCTAGGGTTTAAGGTAAAATAGCTTCTAAAAATTCTAACTCAAATTGAACTGTCCTATAGAGTCCCAATTAGAATTAAACATGTCTTATAGAGTTTCATAAAATTTTGATATTTATATATATATAATTAAAAAGCATTGTGTGGACATTTTATGTGTTATATACTGCGTAATGACATATGTTAATTTGGTGTTTGATCTTTTTAGGTGTGAGAGAAGGTAAATATATTATGGGTGTTTGCCTAGGAGTAGTAGCAAGTTAGGTATTGGTCATGACTCATGAAATGTGTTGTACAAAAGTAATTGGTTTCTCTATATGTGTACTCGTATGTCTAGTGGGGGGGGGGGG
>JAJOOH010018945.1:0-17476 GCA_029582605.1 Solanum gracilifrons
AAACACAAAAACTCGCACCAAGACCAAACGAACGACCAGGTGACCGAACTGTCAGTCCCAGCAAGTCATAAATGACTTGGGGTCGCTATAGGAATGCTCTAAACGACACACAGAAGGCAAGACACAGAAATGACCAAGAGGGTCATTACAGCATGTTCGCGAATTTCGCCCCTACGTTTTTTCCCCTCTATATGTACTTATTGTTATTTGCCCCTGCTTGGGCTTGCCTTTATTGTATTTTGGTACTCTTTTCAAATGACCCCTGCGTGGACCTTTTCTTTTGTGTTTCCCGTTTATTCCCTACTTTCCCCTGCTTATTTTCTCTTTTTCGAACATCATTTTATATGCGAAATTTGTTTTGGGTAACAAAATGGTTTAATTCTACACATACATCTTTTAAATACGCTAGACCTACCCTTGGCACAAAAGGCCCCCCTACTTGTTTAGGTGACGCGATATATGCTTATGTGCTTTAAACTGTTTATGTGGTATTGTTGCTTTGAATGAGGACATTTTTAGCCTACTCCTCTTCGAAAATTTTCTGAAAATTTCCCCAATACCAAATATAAGTCACTACCAAATGTCCGACCAAAATTCCATGAGTCTTAATTTTCTCAGCCAGAAATAAAGTACTACTACCGAGTCCTAAATTATTACTCTATCATCTCAGAAAAGGTGAAATTGCTGCTAAGATGGAAAATGACAAGGGTATCGACATAGAGCTAACTGAGGAGGATTTGAGGATGGAATTGCAACGGCTCAGACAAGAGATCCAAGAAACCAGAGAAAGGAGAATGGAAGTGGAATTTACCACCGCGATCGTACAAGCAGCAAATGCGGCACTGGCCGCGAAATTGGCAGCAAAGATGTCAAAATACAATGTTATAAGTAAAAAGACAGTTGTTGTGCGGAAAGATGGCGATATCTTAAACAATGACATAACTATGAGACTTCAGAAGATACGCGGGAAATGCTCTTTCTTCGATCAAGAAGCCAATAGTGGTCCCGAAGACACTCACCCTGGAGCTATTGAAGAAGATGCCGATGAGGAAATCATCTTTATGCCTCCCTTCCTGGGACGTCTGAAAGGAAAAGACAAAAAGATCACTCTCCCGGCTTATGAGGGGACACATAGCGTGGGGGAAAGAGTCGTGTCGTGTGCTCTCATTTACGAGCACCTTAAGGTGTCAGGTATGCTGAAGCCTCTCGATGGAACCACTTTTGGGTTTGGGCATGAAAGCTCTCAAAAGACATGTGCCTACCACCTGAACCAAAGAGGACACACTATAGAGGAATGTGTGGAGCTTAAGGCAGCAATCTGCAACCTGATCAACATTGGAATCCCTCGTCAACATGGGAAAGATTCAAGTTGAATTTGTCCCCCGTGGCTAATATGACAGTTAGAGGAAGAAGCTTCGGTGAAGGCACCATCTATCTTTTAGGAGCTTTACTATCTGTTTTTCACTTTCCTTGTAATCACCAGAAATGAATGAATGAAAATGAAATTTTCCTTTGTATTCGAATTACGTAGGGCCTGAATTCTCCTTGGGAGATATGTAGGCAGCTTTTCAAGGTCCGGCCCTTATCTTTTTCCAATTTTCTTTCCCCACTTTCATTCTACAAGGAAACATTGAATTCACATCAGCAGATGCCCAGAGATGCAACAAGAAGACTTAGCTCAACGCAATTTAACCTTTCTGAGTCACTAGCCTCAAAATAAAATGAGCAAATTCCTGCTTGTTCAAAAAATCAGTCCCCATTATTCGTGGGTTAACATGTTCTCAAACAAAACAACTCTTATGTGTTTATATGTCTTCTATGTGATATCTTGCGTTATTCATCCATACCTAATACTAACAAATTTGCCTTTGAGTTGTTTTTCTCTACATGTAGTTAGAACTGATCTGTGTTGATACACTGACCGATCATCCTTATTTTACTAGATCTAAAGGTCCTACAGATTCCTTCCCTAGTCAAAGTTCACAAAAGGGAAAAGCAGACATTGGGTGATAACAACGAAGAAACAAGCCTTACTGATGTTGTGGTGGCTCAGCCCGCCCTTGACGATCAGAATGAACTAATCCTGCAGTTGATACAAGAAATTGCTTAGATGAGGGTCGAGATGTAGAAAAAACAAGATTTGCCTCCTCCAATTTTTGCTGTCAACACTCAACCAGACGGAAGACCTCCATCTCAAATTCCCCCTCATAACGTGGAACAAGCTCAAAACCACCTTCAAGTCCTGCTCGTAATTCCTCCATCATTGACCTTACCACCCAAAACCCCCACTACGACTCAGCCTCTTACCAAACACCACCCTCTCCTCAAAATATTAACCTCCAAGCACCACTCCCTCCCCTCAATGCAAACCACCAAACTAGCCTACCCTCTCATAGCCAAAACGCCAATAACCCACGCACTTCCCTCCTTCACCAAAACCAATATACTAGCCCCCAGACTTTCCCCCAAAAATATCACGCCCCTTTAAATGGCAAGAGTACCTCTATTGCTCCACCACTATCGCAAAAAGCCACTTTCCAAATACCAGTCCCCAACTAGCATGACGCCCATGATTCGTAGCTCGACCACTATGAGGAGAGGGAGAGAGAGTGGAGGTCAAAGGAAGAGACCGCCAAGATAGATATGAATGAGGAAATTAGAAAAGCCGTGAAGGAGTTGAACTGTATTCTTGAGGTCGTCGGGTTGAGTTACGAAGACTTGTGCATTCATCCAAATTTGGACCTCCCAGAAGGGTTCAAGTTGCCAAAATTCGACATCTTCGGAGGAACAGGGAACCCCTTAGCACACATGAGGACCTACTGTGACTAACTCGTAAGAGTTGAGAGAGACGAAACTTTGTTAATGCGGTTTTTTAGCCGAAGTCTGAGCGGAGATGTTCTAGAATGGTTTACGTCTCATGAAACGAGACAGTGGTCTAGCCGGAACGCTCTGGCTAAGGATTTCATTGAATGATTCGCCTATAAAGTGGAGATCGTTCCCGATCGTTACTCTTTGGAGAAGACGAAAAAGAAGTCAATCGAAAGTTACAGAGAATTCGCATATAGATGGCGAAATGAGGCAGCTAGAGTTAGACCTCCTATGTCAGAAAAGGAAATTGTCGAAGTGTTTGTGCGGGTGCAAGAACCCGAATATTATGACAGAATCATGTTTCTCGTTGGAGCAAAATTTGCTGAGATAGTCAAGGTAGGTGAGACTATCAAATATGGATTGAGAATCGGGAAAATTTCCCGTGTTGCTGCCTCGCCCGGATCTTCGGGCTTGTTGAAAAAGAAAGAGAGGATGTGTCTTCTGTCTCTTATAAGGGGAACAAGACCCTAAGGAAATCCTTATCGTACCAACGTCGTTCTCGACCGTCACAGAGTTCATACCCGACTTGTTATACATAGACTGATTACCAGAATACCCCTCCTCCCAATTATCAAAATACTCTCCCTCCTAGCTACAAACTCCCCCTCATATCTACCAAACTCCCCTTCCAGTTTACCAGAATCCACCTCATCACTATCGAAATGCTGCCCCAAATTGTGTCAATATTCAAACAAATTACTAAACGCCTCCCCCATTGTACCAAACCCCAGCTACACTTTACCAAAATACCCCTGCGAACTACCAAGCTTCATAACCAAATTATCAAACCAACTCATATCCCATATATCAAGCCCCCCGTCCGAATGCTCCAAATTATCGCCAAATGCCTCCCCCTCAACAAGGCAATTAAGATCCCTCCCGTCTGAGATTTGAGAAGAAGTCAGCTAGAATTTTCACTCCGCTTATTGAAAGCCGAACAAAGCTGTTCGAATGATTAACTGCGGCAGGATATATTCATCCAGTGGAGCCCAAGCTGGTTGACACTAGCTCAAAGTTTTACAAACCTGATCAGAGGTGCGCGTATCACTTCAAGAACTGATTGACCAGAATGTGGTCTCTCTTCAGACAATTGCGCCCAATGTCAATAGTAATCATTTGCCAAATCATGGAGGCGCCACTATATTTATGATAGAGACAGATGATGACTGGTGCGTGACGAAGACAATAGTTCTGATTGTTCCTGATGAACTGGAAAGGGCTGTAGCTTTGTTGAGCATCAGAGAGAAGAAAAAGTTTGTGATTCTGACACCCGAGAAGACTGTTGCCTTGGTGCCATGAGAAACTCTTACCCAACCAAAGTTTGTGATTGAAACGGTTGTTACCCAGGGTATGACCAGATCCGGCAGGTGCTACACACCGGAAGAGTTAGCTCAAGGAGGGCAGAAGAAGGACCAAACAAAATGGCCAATCAGTGAAGCCGAGGCCGAGGAGTTCCAGAGAAAAATGCAGTCGCAAGATTATTTGATTGTGAAGCATTTGGAAAAGACGGCGGCTCATATCTCTGTGTGGGCCTTATTGATGAGTTTGCAGCTACATAAGCAGTTTCTGATGAGGGCTTTGGATGATATTTATGTGCCTGTGGGTACTAACAGTGACAATTTAGCAGCCATGGTAAACCAGGTCATTCGAGGACACCGAATCAGTTTTTGTGACGAAGAGCTGCCCTTTGAAGGGAGGATGCACAACAAAGCTCTGCACGTCACCATCAAATGCCGGGACAAAGTTATAAATAGTGTTTTGGTCGACGATGGTTCCGGTCTCAACATCTACCCACTTTCGACCCTCAAGCAACTGAAATTCGACTTTGGAAAGATTCAACAAAATCAGGTCAATGTGAGAGCTTTCGATGGAGTGCACATAGACACGATAGGGGCAGTAAATTTGGATGTTCAGATGAGGCCTGCAAAATTCAATGTGGAGTTTCAGGTGTTGGACATCAATACCAGCTACGATTTGCTTCTGGAAGACCGTTTATCCACAAGGTTGGGGCTGAGCCTTCTACCCTTCACCAATTGATGAAATTTGTTTGGAAGGATCATGAATTGGTCATTCATAGTGAGGGGAGTCACTCCGATGGGTATGCGCCAATCGTTCACGAGGTTTCCTGAGGTTGTGATTTCTACACGGTGGAGCTGGTAAATGCCACCGGTGATAATTTGGCTTCGCAACCTCTTATGCCCTCCGTGTACAAGATGATTGCTACTATCATGCTCCAGAGTGGTTTCGAACCAGGTTTCGAATTGGAGAAACACTTTCAAGGAATTGTTGATCCTGTCCAAATTCCTGCAAAAGGAGCAAAGTTTGGTTTGGGGTATGTCCCCACAGACGCTGATGAAGCAGAGATGAAGAACAAGAGTATTGATCAAGCATTGGCTAGGCCAATTCCTCATCTGTACCAGTCATTTCCGGTATGAGAAAATGTCAACGATGGTGGTCTCGGGGAAGGAATCTGGGGCCTTTTTGAGGAGGTTGATGCGGTCATTGAGAAAGAGGCTGGGACATTAGGCATCCGTGATGCAGAACCTGAGGACCGATTGCAGAACTAGACCTCCACACCACTCCTGATTTCCCGCTCATCTGGGTAGAAAAAACGTGTTTTTTTTTGTTTTAAAATCGGTGGTAGTCCGGAAGAGGCCCGAAACCCACCCTTTATGCAACTGTTATTTGTTTGAAGCTTTTAAATTCCCTTGTGATATTTAAAAAGGCAAAATGGCCCTCGGCTATGGCCAAAGTTTGTGCTTGTCTTTCAATTTAAATGAAAAGCCTCTTTTATTGAAATTTGTTTGTCTACTTATCTGTTTATATTTTACTTTCCTAACTTTGTTTGTTTATGATTTCAGTAATATTAATTTAAAACTTGCCAATGTCATGTTATGTCATGAACCGAGTGAACGAAATGAGGCAGGTGATGATGAGTGTGAGGAATATGAAGAAGAAAATGAAGTACCCGAACATGTTGCTGAGGAGTTTCGACAATTCGAGAATCAACACAAGCCAAATCTTGAAGAAACTGAAACTGTGAATCTCGGAGATGAGGAATATGTCAAAGAAGTCAGAATCAGTGTCCATCTTACTGAAGCCCAAAGAAGAGACCTAGTTCATTTGCTCAGGGAGTACATTGATGTATTTGCCTGGTCTTATAAAGACGTGCTAGGGATGAGCATGAATATGGTGTCCCGCAAGTTGCCGATCAATCCAGATTTCAGTCCAGTAAAAGAAAAGACTCAGAAATTCAAACTTGAATTATGTTTGAAGATCAAATAGGAGATTACAAAACATATCAAGTCTCAAGTAGTTGAAGTGACGCAATATACGACTTGGTTAGCCAATGTTGTTCCGATTGCCAAGAAAGACGGAAAGATCAGAATTTGTGTCGACTACAGAGATCTCAACAAAGCTAGCCCGAAAGATAATTATCCATTGCCAAACATTCATATTCTTATTGATAACTGTGCTAAGCATGAGATGCAGTCATTCGTGGATTGTTATGCGGGCTATCACCAGATCTTGATGAACGAAAAAGATGCAGAAAAGATAGCTTTCATCACGCCTTGGGGTGTATATCATTATCGGGTGATGCCGTTTGGTCTCAAAAATGCCGATGCTACTTACATGAGGGCTATGACGACCATCTTTCACGACATGATTCATAAGGAGATCGAGGTGTATGTTGATGATGTCATAATCAAGTCCCGCGAGAGTTCGGACCACTTGACTCACTTGAGAAAATTCTTTGATCGCTTATGCCGATACAATTTGAAGTTAAATCCCACCAAGTGTGCTTTTAGAGTGCCAACTGGCAAGTTGTTGGGATTTATAGTCAGCAAGAGGGGCATTGAGCTTGATCCTTCTAAGATCAAATCAATCTAAGAATTACCTCCTCCGAAGACCGCAATAGAGGTAATGAGTTTTTTAGGAAGGTTGAACTACATCAGCCGATTCATAGTTCAATCCACCGTGGTGTGTGAGCCCATCTTTAAGTTATTGAAAAAAGATGTCTCGATCAAGTGGACCGGAGAATGTCAAATTGCTCTTGATTCTATCAAGAACTATTTGTCCACTCCACCGGTGTTGGTCCCTCCGTGAGAAGGGAGTCCGTTATTGATATATTTATCTATATCGGATAATGCATGGGGATACGTGCTTAGTCAACAAGATGAGACTAAGAAGATGGAGCAAGCCATCTATTACTTGAGCAAAAAGTTCACTCCATATAAGGCTCGTTACACTCTTTTGGAAAGAACATATTATGCTTTGACTTGGATCGCTCAAAATTTGAGACATTATTTGTCTTCGTATACCACATATCTTATTTCCAGGATGGACCCGTTGAAGTACATTTCCAGAAAGCAATGTCGACCGGGAAGTTGGCTAAATGGAAAATGCTTTTGAGCGAGTTTGACATTGTGTATGTGACTCAAAAGGCGATAAAAGCACAAGCTTTAGCTGATCATCTTGTGGAGAATCCAGTTGATGAGGAGTATGAGCCGCTTAAGACTTATTTTCCCGACGAGGAAGTTTCATTTGTTGGTGAAGATATTTCTGAATCCTACCTTGGTTGGAGAGTATTCTTTGATGGAGCGGCAAATCACCAAGGGAAAGGTATCGGAGCAGTTTTAGTGTCAGAATTTGGTCAGCATTATCCTATGGCGGCTAAACTCTGATTTAATTGCACGAACAGCATGGCTGAGTATGAAACTTGCATCCTCGATTTAAAGATGGCCATAAACATGAATCTTCACGAGTTGTTGGTTATTGGAGACTCAGACTTACAGATTCATCAAGTTTAAGGAGAATGGGCCGTGAAGAACCCAAAAATCACACCGTACGTGCAGTATATACGGAAGTTGTGCAAGAGATTTCGCAAGATTGAGTTCAGACATACTTCCAGGACACAGAATGAGTTGGCTGATGCTCTTGCCACCATCGCCTCAATGATTAAATATCTAGATACAAGTTATATTGATCTAGTGTATATAGAGGTAAAAGAGTAGCCTGTCCATTGTTCACATGTTAAAGCGGAACCAGATGGTATGCCTTGGTATTTTGACATCAAGAAGTATTTAGAGGACGGGACTTATCATGAGAATGCAACGTTCAACCAGAAGAAGTCGATACGCCGTATGGCCCTCAATTTCTTGGCAGGTGGGGAAATCCTTTACAGGAGGACTCCAGATTTAGGTTTTCTCAGATGCGTTGATGCTAATGAAGTTGCAAAGCTTCTTGAACAGATACGTGCCGGAGTTTGTGGAACTCATATGAATGGACTCACTTTGTCGAGAAAGGTCCTTCGAGCCGACTAATTTTGAATGACTATGGAACATGATTGTTGCAAGTTTGTGCAGAAATGTCATAAATGTCAAGTGCATGGTGATTTAATTTGAGTGCTGCCTCACGAACTCAATGCTATGAGTTCACCTTGGCCGTTTGTAGCTTGGGGCATGGATGTAATTGGTCTGATAGAGCCATCCGCCTCTAACGGACGCATATTCATTTTGGTTGCCATTGACTACTTCACCAAGTGGGTGGAAGCAGCTTTGTAAAAGTCGGTGACCAAGAAATTGTAGTTGATTTTGTTCGCAACAATTTGATATGTAGGTTTGGAGTTCCAGAATCCATCATTACTGATAATGGAGCGAATCTCAACAGTCACCTGATAAGAGAGATATATGAACAATTTAAGATTACTCACCGAAACTCAACCGCTTATCGTCCCCAAATGAATGGAGCTGTAGAAGCCGCCAACAAGAACATAAAGAAAATTTTGAGGAAAATGATTAACAATCACAGAGGTTGGCATAAGATGTTGCCGTATGCTTTGTTGGGTTACCGAACGACTGTCAGAACATCAATTGGAGCTACTCCATATTTGCTAGTATATGGAACGGAAGTAGTTATACCTGCAGAAGTTCAAATACCTTCGTTGAGAATCATCCAAGAAGCTGAATTGAGTGATGCTGAATGGGTTCGAAAACGGATTGATCAGTTAACATTGATTGATAAGAAGATAATGGTTGCCGTCTGTCATGGACAAATGTATTGACAGAGAATGATTCGTGCTTTCCACAAGAAAGTAAGAGCCAGGATATTTGAAATCGGTCAATTGGTCCTTAAACACATTTTCCCTCATCAGGATGAGTACAAAGGGAAATTTGCACCAAATTGACAAGGACCCTACATGGTTCGCAAAGTGTTATCCGGAGGTGCTTTGGTTCTGTCGGAGATGGATGGCACTGAATGGCCAAAAACGATCAACTCAGATGCTGTCAAGAGATATTATGTGTGAAGTTTCAGTTTGTATTTCTGTCATTTCCTTGTAATCGTTCTATTTGCTTGTAATCGCCTATGTTTAGAATTTTATCCCTCTTTGTAAATGAACTACGTCTGACCTGAATTCTCAAATAAGATACGTTGGCGGCCTATGTCGGCCTCGGTCGGTTTCTTTGTAAATTTCTTATTTTCTGTTAATCCGTGAGGGGGAACTACGTTTGACCTGATTCCTGCCTCAATTGGATACGTAAGCGCCATAAGGGTTCGGTCATATCTCCCGTAAGATTTCTATTTTCCTTACAATAGAAATTGGGACAGAATTTTTGAGAGGAACTCAAAAATTCTTAAGAAGAAGATTTCTCCAACAAAGTCGAGACTGAAGTTACTTTGAAATTTGCAACTGGGACAGAATTTTTGAGAGGATCTCAAAAATTCTGTGATTTACTCACCAACAGTTCAAGATAAGCCAAGATAGTCAACTAGGATAGAAATTTTGAGGATGGCCTCAAAATTTCAACAAGGTTTATCGGTAGTTTAGAACAACTTTGAATACTTTCCAGCAAGTGATCAGATAGACCTCGAGACATCAACTTCAAAGACGTTCATTAAGCTCGACGTGACACTTGGCAGCGACCTTTTCTAAATATTCCTTTTTGAAAATCTATTTTCTTAAGAACTTTTATTTTGTGTCTAAATTATTTTGCATAAATATATTTTGTCTTGTCTATCAAGAAGCGGGAGATTAGAAAAATCAACCGGAGATAGTCAAACAAGGAGTAGACAACTGAAGAGATCGACACAGATCAGTTCGTTTTTTAAAACTAACAATTTTGCTTTGGATGCAGGTCTATAAGCCTGCCTCAAGATCAGCGTATTCCTCCATTCAATGAATATGGAGAAGTCAAAAGGGCTAGAATCTCCCCAAAATTGACAATTTTTCTGTGGATGCAGGAAATATCTTATGCTTCTTATGCCAAAGAGTTGGGAATATGAGTAACATTATTTTATTCAAATTCTCAGCAAAGCAAGGTTCATAACTATGTTCGGAGATGGAACAAACGAAAACCACGAAGACAACGATATTTTTATTTCCAGCAACTAAAGATACCTGGAGGACCATCATATTATCGGACACGCATCGCGGGGAAGAAGATTCATGCATAGCAAGAGAAGGATTCATGCATCGCGGAAAAGAGAATTATGCATAACAAGAAGAAAGAAACCATGCATAGCAAGAGAAAAAGTCATGCATCGTGGGAAAGAGATTCATGCATAGCAAGAGACGGATTCATGCTTCGCGGAAAAGAAGTCATGCATCGCAGAAAAGAATCATGCATCACAAGAGAAATGAGTTATGCACCACAAGAGAAAGATTTACCTATCACAAGAAAATCAACATCGACTGCATCAATTTTCTTTGCAAACATGACATCAAGAGAATCATCAAAGACGACATCAAGAGAACTGTCAACACATTACATCAGCATATTTTATTACTTTGACATCAAAGGAAGAGTACATCAAAGATTATATTGCAAATATAAGATACAAGCTTTATTTGTTTCACGTCAAACCCGATAGAGTTGACGTCAAAGGTTTAAGGAGAACAATTAAGTGTCAACATGGTAAAAAGACACTGTCTCCTATTTGAATTGCATTTTTATGCTAATGAGTTTTGTCTCAGTCTTTATCGAGAGCATCCGAGAGGATGAATTCTCAAAACAAACCACAGGTGCAGAAGACATCAAAAGGGATGCAGCACAACGTGGAACCTTTTCTCAGCAGCGAACTGGGACATAGTCCAAAAAGGAGTGTCAAACTCTTAGGACGCGAGCAGAGGAACGACTTTCACCACAATCAAACCACACCCCTATCATATGGCATGTGGGTTTATCTTTGGGTTTGTCAATTTCAGTATCGTATTCGAAAAATTTGGCTCACCAGAAGCAGCTTTCCAATCTGAGTGACAATGCACCAAGAGCTTTGGAAATTATGTTCGTGTAAGTTCCTAATTATGGGTGTGAAGCGCGCCACATTCATGGCCTTTTTTTCATACTCGATTTATTTTGTCACTCTTCTTCAACCAAATGTTATCTTGCATAATAGATTTCTTTTTCAAGCGATTGAGTAGAACTACAGGCAGCCTGATTCCCTAAGTTGAGGGATATGTAGGCACGCTCAATGTTGAAAACTCGGTTGTATTCTAATATGCCCCTTTAAATCCCATCCTCGGGAATTCCGATATCTCCATAATTTGATATCGGAATGAGTTATGAGTTCTTTCAAATCGTGCGTCAAATCAAGCGTATCGAACTACAAGTTGCCTGAATTCTTATGTAGCCTGAGATATGTAGGGAACCCATTCTCGGGGTTCAGCCATAATTCCTGGAGTCCGTACCAAAACCCTTGTCCATAAGATGAAGGTGTGGTCGGTCAAAATAAGATTTGTCAATTTCATTTTCCTTGGATTTCTTGCATAAATCCAAGTAAAATGAGGGACAGTTGTTGACATCCAATTTCGACCCTCCCTGATAATAATTAATTTCAGAGCTTCTTAATTTTCAAACGATTTAGAATAATTAGCTTTAAATAATTTAAATAGTATCAAGGTTAGTTTAAATAATTTCAATCGACTTTTTTAACATTTTGAATGATAAATATATTTCATATAATTATATATATGATTAGTATATTCTATAAATATTTGAAAATCATATTCAAAAGATTTCTACTTTGTTAAAATAAATATTTTATTTATTTAGTTTAGTAGTATTTATAGTAATAATTTTGAGTTATTTAAATTGATTAATTTATAATTAAGTTGATTATTTTATTTCGTTAAGACAAAGAGCCTCCTTAATTAATTTATATAAATTCGTCTTATTTAACTTTTAGCCGTTTCACCTACTCAATTTTGATTCGGTAAGGTTTTGACCTCAATTAGTTGTAATTTTAATTGTGATGGTAGCCATTTCAATTCAGCCCACTAGAAGAATCTATATTTTGGACTCTTTTCTATTTTCTCAGGAGCCCAACACGTGAATCTGCCCATTTTTCTCCAATCCAGCCCAAACACCTCTCATTCTCTCAGCTCAACATACAATATTCCCCCATTTATAATCCAATACCCATTCTCCAAATAACCGGCCCAAACCCCACATCAACAACAATACACCAGACGACCCCAACATCTTTCTCCTCCAGCGACTCAACGACAAAAAAACCCAAAACTCGTACAGCAGCAGGCAACAGGGAAAGAGGCACACATTTTTCTCCCCTTTCCTCTATCGAAATGGGGCGAAAATTGCAAGAAAAGGTGTCTCTCCAAATTGGTGAAAGGTTTGGGAGTTTGAATTTTGAAATATGTCCTTTTCTGTCCAGATTTTGGATCCAAAATTTCCCCCGCAATCAGCCCTAAAAATCTCTATTTGTATTCCTTTTTATTTACTGTAAAAGGCAGATTTTTGGTAGTTGGAAATTTTTAACTAAGAGAAAAAAAAATAAAAAAAATAGCTAATATCCACTAAATATACTTCAAGGAGAAAGGAGGAGGTACTCATTTTTTGTGTTTTGGGTTTGATATTCTTGCTCAATCTTCTTGGCTATTGTTCGAGTTCGGATTTTGCGTGGTGAAGGTCGTCGTTCCAGTTCGTCCCGTCCCAATCACTGCTCGTCAAGAGGTAAATAACTCATGCCTTCTATTCATTCCGTTTTTTAGTAAATGGTGATGTGTTCTTTGATGGATTCTAAAATGCTCTTACTTGAAGTGGTCGACTCTTAAAGAGTTCTTTATTTCTTTATCCTCATCTTATTTTCTCCGATGGAGCATGAATTTCATTTTCAAAATGATTTAATGTCTATCTTGAAGTCACACTGTTGTTCTTAGTCTTCTCAATATTTATTTTTATTTTTTCTTCTCTTGTATTCTTGACTTGTGGTTGTTGTGTCAGATTCAACTATTGGTTTATTAGTTTGTTGATAATATTAATATCACCTTAGTCTTATTTGTTGAAATGTTATTCGTTGTTTTGTTATGGGTTTGAAGGTGCTAAGTGAATCATACAGTTGCATATTTGACTTCTTATGGGCATAAGTTGAATTTTTGGAATGGTGTCCTGTAAAGAATGTTTAACACCCAGTTGGGAAAATTTTAGTTCACTTATTTCACATTATGTGTAGTTCAAATATGCTTGCACTTAGCAGAATTTTTTAAAGTAATAATATTGAATAAAATTAGTTCATCATAAGGCCTAGTTCATGTTCATTTATAGTATCATCTTTTCTTAAATCCCCATTTTAGTGTTAGTATTCATGTGGTATTTATTGGGTTTGTTTGAATATATTAGGCAGTGTTTGTTGATGCCTTATTATGAAAGTCTCGTGTATGTGGGTTACTACTTTGGCATGATCTTCACACTTGAAATAAGCATGCCCATCCCTCCCTTCTCCACTTTCAAAGTTGCAAAATATTGAGTCTCATGTCCATCCCCATTCATGCCCAGAAATAGTGTTAGTTTCTTTCATACTTTGTGAATATCACGTATTGCCTTGGTTCAAGTCTAAAATGTTTAGTTTCTTTTTAGTGTCATATGGTCCTATGTCTATCTCTCCCAATTATGCAAAGCCTAGTCTTCATCCATTCTTCATTAATTGCAAGCTACTATTGATTAGAAATAAAGAATTGCTATTTGGGTGATCGCAAGTAATATCAATTAATATTTGCTTATTACGGTTTATTATAGATTCAGATTGCTTTTAACTTCCATGTATTCCGATTTGGATCTAGTGATATTGTTTTCAGCTATGAGAAGTAGGTCTTGGTCATTTTGTTTTTTGTCGATCATTGTTGGTAGGATGTAGCTATATTTTGATGCCTTGGTGATTTATTTGTTGGGTTTTGTTAGTTTTACTCGAATCTGGTGATGGTTGATCAGTCATAGTTACTGCTAGTTGTTTGTTATTCTGTCCAACTTGATTAATTTATTTTATTTTAGTTAAAGGTCTTTAATTTGTATTCATTTTTGATGCATTTATTATCTTGCGACTAATCAATCCTCATCGTCATTCTGAATTATGGTTTAGAAATATTATAATGGAATACCAATTTTTATTCTCATTTTTTTTGTTGCATGTGAAAATTGTCCGAGTTAACTATGAACTCATTATCCCCTTTGCATTTTGAGAGAGCCATAAGGGCTTAAACCTTTATTTTCTAGTTAGCCAAGCCATAAAAGCTGATGAACATGGTTGAAGGAATTCAATGCTGAGGAAAATTGAAAGATTGGGCCAGAGGACCGCTCGTTAAATTTTTGAAGTTGTATTTTGTTATGTTTTGGCCTAAGCCCTTTTACTTCAATTATCATTATTTTGTTAGAAGTTTAGGACAGGTACAAAGATCGCAAGAATTGGGCCAAAAGCCCAAAACGAGATTAGGCCCAAGCACTGATCCAGGCAGACAGGAAACCAGACTTGGGTTCAAATTTCCCTCTTTACTTTATCATTTTATATTTGTTTACCTGTCATTATTTGTTGTTAATCTTAACGTTACCACAATTTAATTTCCTGAAAGATAGCCTATCTGAACTAATCTCCTAAAAAATTAACTAATTAAATACTCGCTTCTTATAATATTAAAACATAGTCTACCAAAGCGGTCCCCCTTTTAAAATAGTCTTAAAGTATTAAATAGTCCAATTTTGTCATTCGAGTTAAGTTAAATTATTTTAACCAAATAAATTAATTGCCGGGCAACCGCGTGTTAGCGGATATTTCGCGTGCTTTTAAACCCTTCCCGAAATGCTAATATGAACTCCGAACCCCTTTGAATATTTTATTAGATTTCTATTTTAATCTTTTGAAAAAATCGGTTTTCTTAATTTCACCTTAAAAATTAAGTGGCGATTCTAAACCAGTCTAATAATATTTCACTAATAAAACGGAATGACGACTCCGCTGGGGATTTTAATGGTAACTTTAAGAATAATGTATTTGGCTACGTGTTTTAACTGTCTACTTGTTTTATTTGGCGCATATATTGAATTGTGGCATTCATGGCACCCGATTCCGCCAAACGATAAATAGATTTCATTAGAAAAAAAGACGGTTACGTGGCTTACTACGGCTGTCCTTCAGGAAAAGACAAGTTGAATTTTTTGAAAGTGATAAACGAATAGTTGGTTTGTGGTCATCCAACGTCGTTTATTACACTTCACCCCGTTGTTTGTCAGACTCGGGTAACCATAATTTCTAAACCAATTCTAGTCAACTAAAGTAAAGCGAAACCAAATCCAAATCTAAGCATTAACATAAGACAGCTTAATACCCAAGGCGTATTAATTCCATTAGTAAAACTGCCAAAAATAATGTCCAAGGTCCACCACCTAACGACATATCATATTATTTGACATTTGAAAGAAGTATGCGTGGAAACCTAATTGTTGCCTATTTGGGAGAGGGAATCGTAACCATGTTTTGTTTTGTAGGTATGGATCGATTTTCCAAATTCGACATGGTAGTGGAAGCCCAGTTCTGCTCAAATTGTGGTACAACGACTTCACTGTGGTTCAGAAAAGGGCCCTCAACAAATATATAGGAGCCCTAACAGAACTCATCAACATGGTTGAGTGGCCCGAACTGATTGAAGTCCTCACAGTCTATTGGGACAACGAGAAAATAGTGTTTTGATTTGGAACCATGGAGATCACCCCAACAATTGAGGAAATTCAGGAAGGAATAGACACAGTCGGTACAGGGCTTGAAAGAAGAGTGAGAAAGCAGGAAAACATCTTAATCCCTGACAAACCTACTCTCGAGGATATTATAAATTGGCTCTCGGATTAAGAAATGATTGCGCCTTTTGGGCCGAAGGTTCTAGCATTTCTTTTATGGATCTTTATGTAGATTCGGGAACGCAAGATTTTACGCGAATTACAACCAAGAGTTCATGGTCACTTACAGAGAATGGGACGGGATCAGACCTTTGGCATTCACCGTCGCACTATTAGGCACCATGGTTCCCACACGACCTGAGCCTCAGTATCAACACCCGAGTGATAATGCTTGCGCACACTCTGTTCCACGGGCATCTAAACCAAGGGCAAGTAAAGTATTATCCTATCGCACCTGTCATCCTTTCCGACATGTACCGTGCTTTGGGAAAATGCAAAGAAGGGCATCGTCACTTTCAGAGTTGCAACCTTCTTCTTCAATGGTGGATAATGAGTCACTTAGTGAAGAGACACGGAACTCAAGAACTCCATACCTTCGATGAGCATAATGCTCTTAAGAGTTTGAATGACATATTGTTCTGGGCAGACTTAGAAAAAAGAAAAACCAGAGAAAGATGGGCTCAAATTTTTTCTGAGTTGAGAGAAGAAAATAGCCAGTGGATGTTCGAGCGTTTCATCTCGAAAGATGCCATAGTACGAGGCGACAGAAAACTTATGATTCCTCTACCAGGTATTCGAGGTATCTGCCCATCCGGGTCCTGAGGCAGATCGGAAGAAGACAAACTACACCCCCAGAAGCATACTACCGTGTCTATGTGTTCGACATCGAGGATGATAGAGTGCCTGAGGCTTCAGAGATGCTGAGAGAATGGAAAAGAGCAGTGCGAATGAACAAGGACGCCATTGTCATAGATCGATTTAATGCGGGGTACGATGAAACTTACAAAGCTTGGTTGAAGCGTAATATACAAGGTATATCCTTCTCAGTTCCGAACATTTACCGCAGTGTAGAGGACAAAAAGTCTAAAACTTTGATAGAACTAAGAGAGGTAAGAAGAGAAGCCCAGGAAATGCACGAAGAATTTCTCCGAAAGCAAGAAGAGGATAAGTACGCCCTCGATAGCGTAACTCAAGAATTAGAAAGCTTTAGAAGCGATTTGGGAGAGCTTAACTTGTGGATTGGAGACAATTAAAACGGAATGTGTCTCGAGGACTGGGAAAAGAAAGGCCGCCGGAGCGAATGATACTTGCTAATGATTCAATATAGGCTTCAACATCTCATGACACAGAACAAAAAGAGCAAATCAAAGGCGGGGCCATCGGGAGCATGTGTCACGACTCGATTCCTCAAATCATGATGGCACCTACTATAACCCACCAGTAGGTAAGCCAACCCGTAACCCGAAACAACAAGTAATTGGTATGAGGGTAGAAACTAAACAAGAGTAGGCAAATAACAATATACACAGGCGGAAGCAAACCAAAACATAAATACAAATAAAGATCCCTCCCAGAACCTGGAAGTCACTAGTACAGAGCTACTAACAAAATGAGTACAAGTCCCAAAAGTGGACAACAGAGACTGGACT
>JAJOOH010018947.1:0-10648 GCA_029582605.1 Solanum gracilifrons
ATATATATATATATATATATATATATATTTATATATATATATCAAAGTGCTTCTCCCATAGTAAGGCAAGAAAGCGGAACCAAAGTTGTATACCACTGCTTTATCTGTTTATCAAAGTGCTTCTTCGATTGCTCAAGACATCTCTTTTCAACCGAGGAACTAAACAAGATCATTTCATTCCATTTTTAGTCAAATAGTGAAGGATATTCCATTAGTAATGAAAAGGGGGGTGGAGGGGATCCGTATATGTTGTTCAGGTCGATTAGAAGGTGCAAAAATAGCTAGAACTGAAGGCGAAAAGTATGGAAAAACATCTCATAATGTATTTAACCAGAAAATAGATTATGCTCCTGCGGAAGTATCTACTCGTTACGGAATCTCAGGTGTCAGTGTGGATTTCATATAGTAAAAAAAAGGGGGGACGTGCTATATCCGAAACGTACTAAATATAGTAAATATCGTAAAGGCAGATGTAGTAGGGGTTGCAAACCGGACGGTACACAACTTGGTTTTGGAAGATATGGCACTAAAAGTTGTAGAGCTGGTCGTCTTTCATATCGAGCCATTGAAGCAATGCGTCGTGCTATAATCGGACACTTCCATCGTGCTATGAGCGGACAATTCCGAAGAAATGGGTCAGAGTTCTCGCAGGTATCCCTATTATCGAGAAACCTACAGAAGTAAGAATGGAAAGAGGAAAATGAAATCCTACGGGTTGGATTGCTCGTGTGTCCAGGGGACAAATCCTATTTGAAATGAATGGTGTGAGTTTGTCAAATGCTCGACAAGCCGCTACATTAGCGGCGCATAAACTATGTTCGTCAACCAAGTTTGTTCAGTGGTCGTAAGCTTATTAATCTGACCCAAATTGGTACATGCCAATTCCATTTCGCTGGATTGAAAGATCCATCAATCACTATGATCTCTTTCTCAGAAAAGAAATTGTGTAAATTCTTCCTTTTTTGATCCCATGCTTTCCGTTGGTCAACAACCAACAAAATCTATACTTCTTCACTACTCGTACAGGGAAGGTGGATGAAATTTAGTCTTTTTTTTTTGGGGGAGCAGAGCAGTCAAAGAATGAACCAAACCAAATGATTGTTCTAGAATGACTATTCCTCACAATTGCTCCTTGTGATGCAGCGGAACCATGGCAATTAGGATCTCAAGACGCAACAACACCTATAATGCCAGGAATAACAGACTTACATCACGATGTCTTTTTCTTAGTTATTCTGATTTTGGTTCTCGTATCATGGATCTTGGGTCGCGCTTTATGGCATTTCCACTATAAAAAAATCCAATCCCGCAAAGGATTATTCATGGCACTACTATCAAGAATCTTCAAACCATATTTCCTAGTATCATGCCTATGTTCATTGCTATACCATCATTTGCTATGTTATACTCAATGGACGAGGTAGTAGTAGATCCAACCATTACTATAAAAGCTATTGGACATCAATGGTATAGGAGTGCACCTCTTCACGAGGGTGATTAAAGTGCAACAAAATGCCTTAAAGTTGACTAGGGTTCGTGAAGCATTTGGCTTACCGGTAATCTCCCATTCCCGCCGTCGAGAGACTTTAATAACTATAGCATGCCAGAAACGGGGAGTTGAGGTGGTTAGACCTATACCTCGAATGGTTCCATTCTTGTTGTTGCTGGAGGTACATATCCCTCTTCTTGGTGTGGAACGATATACGAAAAATAGATGCTCAGCCTTCAATATCCGATAACGGCGCTGAAGTAGTGAATCTATCGGCACCATATCAATGGTATACAAATTTGGACCTAACGGCTGACCTAGTAACCTTTCGGAATGGGGGATCCCCGTTGGCAACAACCACAGTATTAGTTGCGGAACTACTGGGCCGGGAGATGAGTGGAAAGCCAATTGACTGTAAGGAGAGGACAACCTCTTGTTCCTGCTCCTCTTTCTTCACTTCGGGGACGGAGGTCCTACAATAGGTAACAACAGGCACAAGCAAGTTGACCGAAGGGGACCAACGCTTCTACTCCTCCACCGAGGAGCCGTTCTTGCGAGAAGCAAGGGATGTCGTGAACGATGGGAGGTCATAGAGAATTGACCTATTGATAGAGTGATCCTATGATCGATACATGATATAGACTATCTCATTTTTTATTCTATTCTATTTCTGAAAAGAAGAAGAAGCGTGACTCAATTTCTTAGCTAGAGTTGGTGGTGGGACCTGTTGGCATAATGCACTCTGGAACGTGGGAATTTGAGGTCTCATGAACTACTACTAAAAACCAGCCTTGTTTTTTTTGTTTGTGGACAAACGATATCCGGTTAGGCCTATGGCCGGATCCTTTTAGATCTACGGGCCGGCCGGCCCCGACCATTTACGTGACCATAATGAATCTATACTCGAGCGTTCCACTGGGCCCTTGACAGGATAGGTGAGGAATCACTCTGGATCTTCTATTTTTGGGCTACAACTTCGCCTAGCCGACTAGCATTCCTTTCCACTGTGCATTGTTCAAACAAAGAAGATGACTATAGGATCAAATTCGCTCTTCAAGAAACTGCTCGTCCCATATCTTCTGCCTGTCTCATATGTGTGAAACTTGGTCTTTTTTGGTTCCAGCCTCTCCCTCGAATACATATGGTAGGTAGGGCTGGGTGAGAAATGGTTCCCTCTTGCCAATAAACTTTCCTCGGCCTTCGATTAACCTTACTCATAAAGGGTTTTACGGTCGGGAGAACTACCTAACTAAAGAAAAATAGTGTTCTTTCTCAGAGTAGGCGTGGAGAGATTTTTGCGGGGAAACTTGCAAGTACAGTTTGGGGGGAGGCGGGTGTCGACCCTACCTTATGAGTATTCGGACTATAACAGTTCCGATAAACAGCCACTCACTTTTGATAGTTATACGATTTCAGAAGATGATGTAGAATTGGGTCAATCACGTTTATTATAAGTCGACAATAAAGTGGTTCTACCATTAAAGAGCCATATACGTTTTATTGTAACATCAGCTGATGTACCTCATAGTTGGGCTGTACCTTCCTTAGGTGTCAAATGTGATGCTGTAGCGGGTCGTTTAAATCAGACCTCTATTTCGGTACAACGAGCAGTAGTTTACTATGGTCAGTGCAGTGAGATTTGTGGAACTAATCATGCCTTTATGCCTATCGTCGTAGAAGCTGTTCCTAGGGGGAAGCTTATCAGCTTCCCATTTTCGTCGCTTCCTCGTTGGATGAAAACATTCTTTTGGGCGGCCAATCGCAATCGCAATCACCTTCGTGGACTTTCGTCCTTGCAGATTGGGGAACTTCTCGCTCGAAATCGAGTGTGAACGAATCCCAACAAAATGCCCCCGCAGCAGCGGTTGGTGTTGGGGCAGAGATCCTACCATTCCCATTGCTACAGGATCCCCAAAGGCGTCAGGAGCTAAATAGCCGGCTAGCGGTCCACTTAGTCAGCTCAAACTGGACAGAAAGGGAAATAAACGCTGTTTTAGAACAACAATTTTTCATTGAAAAAAATGGAGTTCGCTCTACTTTCCAATGGCTTTGCTCAGAATCGGTTCTCAATGAGAGGCACAAAATACGATGAGTCGCTCTCTATCCGTATGGGTGACCCCTCGCAGGCACGACCTATCAGAGCTCTGTAGAGATAATAGAAAGGGTTGGGCCACATCGGAGCCCACCCTACAAACCCATTATCATTGCTTTGCTAAACTGCCAACTATGCCTTAAAATTGGGAATTGATCCAAGGAAACACTATGTGAAGTAAAACTAAGGTAGTCGCCATAAGGCGGCTTTTCCTTGTTTTGGTATGCCGCTCTGCGAGCAAGGAGTGCCACGCACGACCGGAGCAAAAAGAAAGCAAGGGAAATTCTTCTCTTTTTTGGGCATAAATTCTTTGATTCCGTATTGAATATAGATCCATGTCTTTCTTGTTCCACTAGCTAAGAACAAATTCTCACATGTCCCTTTCGTCATTCCAACTTTCTTTTTTGATGTCAAAGACTAGAAGCTACGCACAAATTCTCATTGGATCTGGGTTGTTCTTATTAGCGATGGCTATTTATTTAAGTCTTCGAGTAGCACCACTAGATCTTTTACAAGGTGGAAATTCTCGTATTCCGTATGTACATGTTCCTGCGGCTCGGATGAGTATTCTTGTTTATATTGTTACGGCTATAAACACTGTTTTCTTCATATTAACAAAACATCCCCTTTTTCTTCGTTCTTTCGGAATCGGTACAGAAATAAGTGCTTTTTCTACGTTGTTTACCTTAGTTACTAGGGGGTTTCAGGGGAAACCTATGTGGGGCACCTTTTGGGTGTGGGATGCTTGTTTAACATCTGAATTTATCTTGTTCCTTATTTACCTGGGTGCACTGTGTTTTCAAAAGCTTTCTGTCGAATCTACTCCTATTTCAATCCGTGCTGGACCGATCGATATACCAATAATCAAGTCTTCAATCAAATGGTGGAACACATTGCATCAACTTGGGAGCATTAGCCGATTTGGTACATCAATACATGTTCCTATTCCCATTCCAATGTTGTCTAACTTTGCTAACTCCTCCTTCTCAACCCGTATCTTGTTCATTCTAGAAACACGTCTTCCTATTCCATATTTTCTCAAATCTCCTTTAACGGAAGAAATAAAATCTCGAGAAGAAATACCAAAACCTATTTCACTCACTGATTTTGCATCCATGGCTGAATGGTTAAAGCGCCCAACTCATAATTGGCGAACTCGTAGGTTCAATTCCTACTAGATGCACACCAATGGGACCTTCCAATAAGTCTATTGGAATTGGCTCTGTATCAATGAAATCTCATCATCCATACATAACGAATTGATGGGGTATATTCATATCATAATGAACAGTAAGAACTAGCATTCTTATTGAGACTTTCACTCATAGGGAAGAAAATAGATTTATAGATGGAATCAAATATGCAGTATTTACAGACAAAAGTATTTGGTTATTGGGGAAAAATAAATAGACTTCTAATGTCGAATCAGGATCAACTAGGACAAAAATAAAGCATTGGGTCAAACTCTTCTTTGGTGTCATGGTAATAGCTATGAATAGTCATCGACTTCTAAGAAAGAGTAGAAGAATGAGGCCTATTATGGGACATACAATGCATTACAGACGTATGATCATTACGCTTTAACCGGGTTATTCTATTCCACCTCTTATAAAGAAAACAACTTAAATTAAAATACTTAATAGCATGGCGATACATTTATACAAAACTTCTACCCCAAGCACACGCAATGGAACCGTAGATAGTCAAGTGAAATCCAATCCACGAAATATTTTGATATATGGACAACATCATTGTGGTAAAGGTCGTAATGCCAGAGGAATCATTACCGCAAGGCATAGAGGGGGAGGTCATAATCGTCTATACCGTAAAATCGATTTTCGACGGAATGAAAAAGACATATATGGTAGAATCGTAACCATAGAATATGACCCTAATCGAAATGCATACATTTGTCTCATACACTATGGGGATGGTGAGAGGAGATATATTTTACATCCCAGAGGGGCTATAATTGGAGATACCATTCTTTCTGGTACCGAAGTTCCTATAAAAATGGGAAATGCCCTACCTTTGAGTGCGGTTTGAACTATTGATTTACGTAATTTGAAATAACAAATTTTGTTTACGATGTAACCTAGAAATCGATCACTGATCCAATTTGAGTACCTCTGCAGGAAAGACCTCAACAGAAAACTGAAGAGTAAGGGCAGCAAGTGATTGAGTTCAGTAGTTACTCATATAAAATTATTGACTGACGAGATATAGTAATATAGAGAAGATAAAATTCTTTCAAGCACTGACAGAACTGGAAGCGCCCCTTCTTTCAAAGAGAGTAGGACGGGTTGTTCACATTTCATTTTATGGTCAGAGATGAATTGAAAGCTAAGCAGTGGGAATTCAAAAGATTCCCTAGGGAAAAATAGATATGTCTCCTACCTTACCCATAATATGTGGAAGTATCGACCTAATTTCATAGAGTCATTCGGTCTAAATGCTACATGAAGAACATAAGCCAAATGACGGAACGGGAAGACCCAAGATGTAGAAGATCATAACATGAGTGATTCAACAGATTTGGATTTATATATATATCCACCCATGTGCTACTTCATTCTACGATATATAGAAGATCCATCTCTATAGATATCATCATCTACATCCAAAAATCCCTATGCTTTCGAAGAAGCTCGAAAAACTATTTGGCAATTGATGAAAAGAAGAATCTACTTCAAACGATAATCCCTTAGGCACATCCATACATAAGATAGAAATCACACTTGGAAAGGGGGGAAAATTAGCTAGTGCGGCATATGAGATAGTACCGGAGTTGTTCAAAGAGCCCTTCTTTCTATTCTGTTTTGTGCGTGTCAACTATTGATTCTATGCCATCAAAGCATGCTAACAACAGAAAAGAAATGCAAGTACTTAAAACTGCGGTAATGCCGCGTCATTGATAAAGAACCTAGCCATCCCCAGCTTTGTCCCCTGTAACAAGTTCATTGGCATATTCCCCTTCCCCTTATATTCCCAAAAGCTAATTCAATAGGCTTCCTTTATTGATTCAAAAAGCTTCTTTCCCGTGACATGGACACTAAGGTTAGTTTCCATAGGGTGAAGCGGCGACCTCATTCATTCATTCTAACAACTCATTACCCTATTTTCTGTAGATCTAGTCTATATAATGATAATGACCGAGACTCGTACATAAGATCGTTCTAGCTTATCTCCTTCTAAGAAAGTCTGAGCTCCTTCTCATGCTAAGAGCCTTTCTAAACTCTTGAACTTAAGAGAGGTTTCTTTTCAAGCTGATGAGTAGAAATTGAGTATAAAGAAAATGACAAAAGAAATCTCACACGGAGATCAGTGTACCCATAGATCTATATGAACAATATATATATGAAAATTCAAGAAATTTGTTTTCAAAAACCCAGGATTTCAGAGGCGAACGACGACATAAAGGTTCCCCAAGTCATATATGGAGGCCGGGCAAGCTCTCCATCGAGCTGCCGATTTCCCTTCTATCCTAATGACAAATCCGAATTCAGAGGTTGTTTCTCTTAAGACGAAAATGTACGATTGCAGTCACGAAGGGTTTCCACCCTACGTCATAATTTTCATTCTTTTTTGTTAAGTAACATGAGCACCTGGGGAGATCGGAGAGCTGTTGGCGGGGCAGAAGCACTCTTAACTGGGGGAATGCTTTCTATTTGACCTTTGATTCGATTATGCCTGTCTCATTGTGGTAGAATAGTACTCCACCATCCGATATGAGTCCCGATCGGTGACAGTGGCTGGTTGCTTTTTCTTATTGGGGTTTTTTTACTTTCCTTCATGTTCCCTGTTCTATAGAGCGGTTTATCCCTGACTATCTTAGGGGAAGATTTATCTCTTCTCTACAAAGACACTCAGAACGCAGTTTGGTCACAGTCAATGGGAATAATACAACATGAAGACATGACGCATTAATATTCTAAAACAAAGACGATACTGAATGGGCTCCTCTGTTGCACCATACTGCTTTCGTTGAAACCTATTCGGATGGCGCGAGATATGATAGGCTTTGCATTCTTGTTGCGTGAAAGTGCTTGAACGACCATCGGGAAAGATTTTTAGCAGGGAAGGCAGCTGAGTCGTCTGTCTTATCTTAGAAATTTTCTCATTAATGTCCCAATCGTCTTAACCCTTACATTGCATTCTAGCAAGTTTTAAGTTTTATTTTTCGTTTCATGTGGTTCCTTGGTAGGTAGGTCTTCCATTAGTATAGTACCGTGTGCTTGTGCAGGTGAAGTGAAGCTTTTGTTGATTGATTCCGGACAGGTCTCTCAAGCCTTATTTCTCGTTCTCATCTATTTTACATAGATGATTGGTCTTGAGTGTGAAATTCCCCAGGGATTAAAAAAGAAATTCAACTTTTCTCTAACACCAATAAGAAAGGATGGTGTTTTTAGGTAACAAACCACGCCAAACAGGCTAACCCTGTAGCAAGAAAAAAAGCAGAAAGGAACCGGGGTGGCCAGGTGCGAAGAGAAAGATAGCGTACAATGGAGTAGCCAACTAATAGAAAGAGCAGGGGCACTAGCTTTGAAACAAGGTAACAGGAGAAACTAAATAATCATCGAGCGAAGATTTTTTGTTCTTCCTTAGTTCAATCGAGATATATTTTATTGTACAATTGATGCGAAACAAAGGAACTTTTTGGGGAGGTGAGGATCGTAGACATGATATTTAGATCACCTTGAGTTGAGAAGGAAAATAAGTTATTCAAGTTGGTGAGAGAACGAGATGGAATTGGGAATGAATCGATGGACTCTGGAAAGCTTCGTTTCTACATTCTGCTCTCACTCAAAGGCATTCCTTTTTTTGTTCATTTTATGGGAAAACAACAAGGAAAGGGGCTAAGAACCTCGTTGACAACATGAATCCGTACCCAAGATACCGAATTGGATCCCTTTCATAGATGGGAATTGATGAATTAAGGAAGCAGTAGCACTCCCGATGTTTTAACAAAAGCAAAACTCCTTTTCCAACAGAAAGAGAAAACTGCAACCCTGGACCGAAAGATGGGCGTCTCAATCTAAACCAGCCTTGTCTACCAAGAATTGATACATCGAGAAGGTAGCATGTCGAACTAGAATGCCCTTAATTGAGGAAGTGAAAACTCTTTTAATTGTTCTTCACAGACAGGCCATGTGATCTCCCTTCCCTGGTCTTATAGCCTAATCGGTTCTCCTTCTCCCATATGATATTTTCATTATAGCTATAGCCTCAAAATAGGCAATGAATTGCGGACAACTTTCTCCTTCACTGGTAGTTTCGAGAGCTAAGCCAATTCGTTTCTAGTTTTGTAGGAGGCCATAACATAAAAAATCAGGAGAATCTTCCTAATCTTTGACTTTGAAGTGGGAATGGTCACAAATAGAGAGAAAAAATAAGAATATGTTAAAGGTTTCCCGATTGAATATGAAGTTTAACATCCTGAACAAACTACTTTCCTTAAGTTAGCACACCGGCACCGCTCCGTGGGCTTTCCAATTTTCACATTAATGAGACAAGTTTGGTAGAAAGAGGACGTCTCTGTCCCTTCACCTGACACCTACTGCTAGGCATAAATCCCCGCTTTTATTGAAGGAAACTTATTGAAGTCTGAAATCTACTTTAAACTCTTTGGAATTAGACAAAGGCAGGGCAAACCGGAGCCTAATGTTTATACTATCCATGAACTGCCTCCATGAATTCCCTTTGTGAAAGGCTCAAGAGTACACTGAGTTAGGCGAGATCAAGATTGACATATTTACTTCATTTTCATTAGTATAAGTTTGTTTGAAGGTGGGTACCGTGGAAGGGGTAGGTTCTCTCTGAAAGATGGACTCGGATAGGAATAGAGAATAGAAGCTGACATCAAGCATTCTCCTCTGGGCATAAGTAGGCTGCAGGAAAGCAGGTAAGACAATGACGAACTCGTATATGAAATGAAGTTAAGTTTGAACTGTTTAACAAACACATGAGTCAAGTTCTGAGCCGGAATTCTTGGGCTTCTCTCGAGAAGATAAAAAAGATCAGATGTTAATGATAGCATTGTCGACATCTGTCCCTTGAGAAAGAGTAAGATAGGCAAAAAGGCATAGAGACAACAACAGCCGCATCTCTCGATGAAAAGGTAAGCAAAGAAAAGCCCCTTTTCCTTCCCCTTTGGGCAAACAACTTTCCTTCTTTTGCCCTCTCTTCTTCACTTTACTTTAGGGCATGGAATTTTGGAGTGAATGAGTGCAACAAAACAAGAAAAGAAGGCTAGGAGATGATTTGTAATCGATTCGACTGTTGGACCCAAGACCCGGCCCGGATATTTCATAACTGTTTCATTCAAAAGGCAGGTCAGGGGGATTAACAATACTATATTGGTTTCATCGTCCCCCAACAGATCGAACAACACATCTTTCCACTAATGGTTTCATTCTCCCATCGAGCAGATCAAAAGCGCGATAAAGAAAGATAGATTCATAGTGGGGTGACGTGCCTAAGTTCTCTAAGTTAGTTAGTGAATACGAGTTTCCCCACTTTAATGACTTCGTTGAGGAGAGACAGAGGTTTGGGAAGAGCTCAATAGGGTTGAGACAGATTCATGATTGAGAAAGAAATCTTCCAAGCGCGGATTTAGCTGAATCTATTATAGGGTATGCTCTCTGGATAGATTGCCTTAAGGTGATGGAGGCCCACATATTTTGAATCTCGGCTCCCCTCAAGGAAAAAGCGGGATACTTAGCTGAAAGGGTGAATAAGGCCGAGCGCCTTCAAAGGTTGCTCCAGTTGCCTGAAGCCTTATGGATTGATTGTGGGGGATTTAGGCGTGCCACGCCAACCATCTTCCAGTTCCTGGATAATGCTTTCCGCAGGGGCTAACCCTATCTTCGCGCATACTTCCTTGGTTGTCTGGGAGTTGAATCAGAAGCATCGAATGAAAGGTTCTTTCCAAGACCATCTGCTATTGAATCAACTGCTGTTGCAGGGTGGGATTCTATCTTTTCCTTGTAGTCCACGGGATTTTACTCTGGGGAAGCTCATTCCTTGGATGGATCATAACTTATACAAAGGATAGTCTCTGTAAGAAG
>JAJOOH010018948.1:0-12859 GCA_029582605.1 Solanum gracilifrons
TTAAGAGTTTTCATCAGATATTAAGACAAAATAAGCATTTGAGGACACTATTTCTATCAAAATAAAGCCCTAAATGAGTCCAATTTGTGGACTCATCAGCACCCCCAACTTAAACTTTTGCTTGTCCTCAATCAAACTCAAGTTCAGCAGCTCAACAAGGTGTCTCAAATAGTGCTACACAAGACTAAATCATGAACATACACAACAAGACTGAAATTACTTATGCAAAGATCAACAAGACTCAAAGATTCAAGTTGTGACACACCACTACCAAAATTTCTCATGCTCACGATACTTGCTACTAATGCAAGTTCAAGCTCAACAACGGTATCTGAATGCCCTCACACAAATATTGGTTCCATATTCACGCACAAGGGTAAATCAATTTAAGATCAAGAATCGGATGCAACGCTCACACTCAAAAAGAGGGACACAATGCATGTTTTCACCCATAGGTTTGCCTTTATTTTCCAATCAACCTTCAATTCGGCTTGCTCAAGATGAAAAAGGTCTTTCTAAAGCTTGTAATGGGGCTGAGTGCAAAGGTATGATCATTTAGGCTTAGTGACTAAAGATCCTCATGAATGTGGTGCTCACAACACTTCCTTCCCTTTTCCTTCATCATTTTCTTTAGTGCTCATGAGTCATCCTATTATTCGCTTCCCATGAATTGTTAGGAGACCCCATTTCTTTTGTACTTTATTCCACAACTTTCTTTTTTCATTCTTTTTCTTTTTCTTTTGTTTCTTTTCTTTTCTTTTCTCTTTTTTTTTATATGGAGGGGTTCCATTTTTCTCAAAATCATGGGTAAGAGGGACTTTCTTGCACTTCTTGATTTGCCTTCTTTTTGCACCACACCCCCAACTTAGGCTTTTGGCTTAAGTTGGCTATTCAAACTAACCACAACGTCATGAGGATTATGGGTGATGGGTTAAGAAAGGTCTAGTTTTCATCAAGTTTCTTCCAAAGAAAGGTAAGGCTCAACGGGTATTCAAAAAAGTTTTACACACTCACGGGTAGGTCACAAAAGAGGTATATGTCAAATTGGCTCACACTCTTTAAAGTTGCCTAAGATCATTTCAAGAGCACACCTTACTAAATCAATCAGACTAACAGGGCAAATTCTAGGTTTATTCATGCAAGGTTCAAAGTAAGCTCATCACACACGTCATCGACACTAAAGCCAAACAAGAATATACACTTTCGCTCGTGTGCAACGATCATCACAAGAGAAAATCAATTCGATAAATGACTAATTACAACGAGATGCAAAGAGTTCACATATTGTCTATTCAACTTCATTTGGTCTCGTCACAGCCGCATGTTCATGTTCGTTCAATTGAGAACATTATTCAAGTCATCGGTATTGATCGAAACTGAGACTTAAATTTGTACGAGAAAGCCACTTTCAACACAAGCGGTGGCGAAAATAATAATAATTTTTCGGAAGGGTCAAAATTTGCAATCAATTAAAACCAGAAAGAAGCCATAAGCTTAAACAATCGCAAAACAATATAAAGCGCCACTTTAAACAGACAACCCAAATATATACAAAACACAAACATCCATAGCAAGTAAATAAAGGTGAGCCTCACCCTACCACAATCAAAATATATTTGTCGTCAAATATATAACAATAATCCAGAGGTCAAATTAAAGAAAGACAGAGATAGGGCTAGAGAATAATCCTGGTTAGGCAGCTGTTTCGAGTTGAAGTCCTTCAACAGATGTCGCGTAAAGCAGAAGGTATGTTGGGGACGTTTAGTGCATTGCCGAGTGATTCATCAAGCTCTGTACAACTTCTCTTAGCATTCCAATGAGCCTATCTTCAACCCACGCTCTCGAGTGATTAATCAACTGTCTTTTTGTGCGTTGGCCTGCAGCTTATCTAGTTCGTTCCCATTCGGTGGTCGTATTTTGGTTTTTGAGTGATTCGGCGCTTCGCTAAACAAATTTTTACTTCACCGAGTTTTACAGAACTTCTCAGCAGTTGTGGATGTTCAAATGGCGGTGACCATCTGGGTTGCCGATCAGGTGGGCGATTCACCGAAACTGTCATGAGCTCGCCGAGTTTTACAGACTCCAGATTTTAAAGATAGATTTGAGTCAAACGGCGGAATAGATTTGATTGTCGGCTTCTTCGGCGACTCGCCAACTGGGTCTGTTCCTCGCCATTATGCACCTCTTTGGCACCTATTACACTTCAATCTATAAAACTAAGACACTATTATTTTACTAGTACGCCAATATAAGATAATATGGGGTTTTGGTTTGCCTCCCAAACAGCGCCTGAGTTAACGTCGCAGCACGTCGCAAGTCAAAGACTACTCTTCGTCCTCGGAATCACCCATGGTGTAATTAGGTGAATCTTCGGCGAACGGAGGATAGTGACCCGTTATTAAATGGATGATTTGAGCATCCTGAAGTTGAATTGTCATGGAGTGAGAGGTTGATGCTTCGTTTAGCATTTCGACGTTTTCCTTCATCTCATTCAACATCTTCTCATGTGCCTCAATCTTTTGTTGAATGAGTGACAGAGCTTCATCATCCTGTATACCTCTCTGCTTCTTCCCATGTCTACATTCTCAAAGGGAGGAGTGCTTTTCTTTCCCCATGGATTGTACCTCCAATTCTGTGACTCTGGTAGATAGAGCATTCAACTGGGTAGCTAGTGCGTCCCACTCCTGCTTCTTTTAGGCTTCTTTGTTGGCTTCTACCATGCCATCAAGGAGTTTTTCTACAACTTCATAGGGCTGGTGTAGCATACCGCCCTCGCAAATTTGATCGGTTATATCTCTATTCTCAGGTCCTAGACCCCTGTAGAAGCACGCCAGTAGCCCCTTGTCTATCATCCCGTGAGATGGGCATGGTTGAAGCAACGCTTGAAACTTCAGCCACATTTCCTAAATAGTCTCATCCCCTTCCTGTTTAAAGGTCAGGAGGTTGTCCCTGAGGTTCAATAGTTTCAGAAAGGGATGATCCGTGTGGTATCCATAATGGTTTTCCATCCTTAATTCCCTGATTTGATATTCAAACTAGCAAAATAAAACTACAACTTAGATTAATAACACTAAAACTAGAAAGAATCAAAAAATTTATTCAACTACGAATTCCCAAAAAACACCACTCCCCGGCAGCGACGCCATTTTGATGCTTAACGTGACCAACGACACTAACCTACGGTACGAGTGTCTACGATCGTCAATAATATAGTAACCCAACTAAAGGTTGGGGTCGTGTCCCAAGGGAGTGGTTTTGAGAATTGATAGAAAAATAAAATTTAGTTCTAACTAGCCGTAGCTAAAGATATTAACGATTAAAAACATAATAAATCAAAAGGGGGTGACACAAAAGTGTCAAATATCGATTTGGGAGTTTTATCACAAGTAGTATAAACAACGAAAATAACAAGAAAATAAAGTATGGGGAAGAGTTCTTAGGGTGTGACCGCAATACAAGTTGAGATAAATCGTTGGGTACATGCCTTCGATAGGAAATTTGCAAGATAATAGTGACTAGGCTAATCTTTAGATGGAAATAAGCTCCTTCTTGGGCAACTTACCCAGTTTCAAATGCATTCCTCTTGGACACCCATTTGCCGCATGAAGGCCAATCTACGCCTTATGCTACTCAATCTCTCGAGCTGAGTGTTAGGCTATGGGACTAGGGCTCACCCTCTTGGGCTGAACCTCATGTTGACCGACTCCTTAGGCCATCTGTCTAGCGATCTTGGTTTAGCGACCTCCCTCTCGGGGAAGCCGAAAACACATGGATGGTTTTGTATTTGCAAATACAAACGCATTAAATTAAACCACAACCACTAGGTGAAATCACCATTAAAAAATATATATCCTATCAGCAAGAAAGACCCAACAACAATATCAACACATATTTGCTAAATCACAGCCCAAGAATGGGGGTTTTTCGCCACATATCAAGAAATAACAAAATATACCTAAAATGATACTAAAATCAAATGGGTATAAGAAATTAAACCTTGATTTAAGAAAAGGAAGAAGAATGGAGAAGACCCACTTCCAACTTGGGGAAGATGAAATCCTTCTTTCTTCAAGTCTCCCAAAACCCTCCCTAAACTTGAGAGAAAGTATCCAAAAAGTACTATTCTATTCGGGAAATTAAAATTAATGTTCGACTCCCTAAAAATTAATAACAATTTTAGTATTTATAGACTTCAGAAAATAGTGTTGGCAGATCTTTCGGCGAGGTTAGTCGGAATTGCCGATTAACTCGGCGATTCTCCCTTTGGTGTAGTTCATCGCCGTCTTGCACTAGCCTTCAGCGTCGTCGTGCTTTGTGTCATTGGGCGGTAAAGTACTGCTTCGCGGAACTATTCGGTGAAGCGCCGACTGCTTCTTTCATCACCTTTATTATCCTTCTCATTCAGGGCTTCGCGTACTGGAACAAAGGGCGGAGTGCGTCCCTTTGGCGAGTCGCCAAGTGTGCTTAGCGATACGTAGGCTTCAGCTTCTTCGTTCTTTTCAGCCTTTTTGTTCCTTTTTGCGCCTAAGTGTCCATGCTTCCACCAAAACTTCAAATACTTGAAACTTAAGAGTTTTCATCAGATATTGAGACAAAATAAGCATTTGAGGACACTATTTCTATCAAAATAAAACCCTAAATGAGTCCAATTTGTGGACTCATCACGTGCCACATCTATGAGGGGGAGGCTACGATGTGTTTTAAGAAAACTTCACTTTCTTTGCTATTCTTATCGTGTGTAAGGTGTGATTCAACTTCTTACTTCTAATCCATTGTTGTACGTTTCAGATAATGCCTCCTCGCAGACTTAATACATGCAATTGTAATGCAGTTCCTCCAATCCCAAACCATGAGGTTAAGAATGTAGAGTTTTGAAATGCAATCCAGCTATTGGCTTAGACTGTAGCGAACCAAAACAATCAACAAGCCTCAGTTCCTGCAAACCCTACTGGTGGATCAGCTGCAGCTAGGGTTCGAGACTTTGTTTGTATGAATTCACCAAAATTTCTAGGGTCGAAGGTTGGTGAGGACCCACAAAACTTAATTGATGAGGTTAAGAAGATTCTTGGCGTAATGCAAGTGACTGGTACTGAGAGTGTTGAGTTAGCATCCTATCAACTCAAGGATGTGGCTCATATTTGGTTCACGCAGTGGAAGGAAAACAAGGGTTAGAATGCAGCTCCTATGAGATTGGATTGTTTTACTGGAGCTTTTCTGGATAGGTTCTTCCCGAGAGAGTTAAGGGAGGCTAAGGCCCAGAAGTTTATGAACTTAAAGTAGGTTTTAATGTCAGTCCAGGAGTATGGGATGAAATTAGCCCAACTCTCCAGGTATGCTCCACATATGGTTGCTGATTCGAGAGTACAAATGAGCAAGTTCTTGTTTAGAGTATCCGATCTGGTCAAAACCGATTGCAAGAATGCTATGCTATTAGGAGACATGGATATCTCCAGGCTAATGACTTATGCTCAGAAGGTTGAGGGAGATAAGCTTAGGGAAATGTCTAAGGACAACAAAAAGTCTAGACCAGGGAGTTATGAATACTTTCAGCAAAGGTTGGGCGGTGGAAATCGCTCACAGTTTCAATAGAGGTCTACAGCCCCAAAAGCTTTATCAGCTAGCACTCTGTCCCCCAGATTTCGACACGATCATAAAGTTAGGGCATTAGGCTCTATGTCACAGGGGAGTGCTTCAGGTAATCATACTTTTCCAACTTGCCAAAGTGTCGTAAGAACCATCTAGATGAGTGTCTTGCTGGCAGATATGGGTGTTTTGGGTGTGTTTGGTCATAGATTGAAGGATTTCCTTTCTTCCAGGAGGGGACAAGAAGATAACAAGACTGTGTCTACAACTTCGACAATGCCAACAGGTCGCCCCACTCAGCAGGGTGCCTCGTCTAGTACTGGTAGTGGTCAGCGCCAGAATAGGTTGTATGCTATTCAGGCTCGCCAGGACTAGGAAGATTCTCCCAATGTGGTCACAAGTACGTTGAGAGTCTTCCATTTAGATGTTTATTCATTGTTAGATCCAGGGGCTATACTTTCTTTTGTATTTCCATATATAGCAGTAAATTTCGGTGTAAGTCCAGAAACTTTCTCACTGTCACGACCCAGGGTACCCCCTAGATGTACCAAGGCGTATAAGACCCCGAGAGGCTTCATATAAGCCACTTAGCATATTATAACATAAAGTTATAGAAAATGGTACAGAAATTTAAAACATTTTCAATACAATCGAAGTTTTTCATACACGAGCGAAAGTCTAATACAATTGTCTCTAACCATCTAATCATCATGAATAATCTTTGGACGCATCCCATACAATAGTCCAACTATGAAAAGAAAGACATACAGGAAAATGGGTGGTCAAATCCTCGAATTCTATGAGGACTCACCAAATCATCACTCCTTGATCAACTATGACCCTAGCCACGAGTGTGAGAATCAATGTCGCCGGACCCTACATTTTGATAAGAAATATAGGCAAGAGTATGAGTTAGTACAAACATGTACTAAATATGATAGCTAGCATAAACAACATAAATGTAATGGTTAGTCAATATAAACCATAAGTATAATCAATGCACATAAATCATCATAATAGAAGAGGAATACTTCCAAGTAACCTCACTTATCCTTAGTCAAGACTTGGGTCATCCACCTCTAGTCAAGCCTACCTCGTGGAAGGCATATCAAGCAACAATCCAAGCTACTCATTCTGCATAACATAGTTCACATTATTCATACTTACTTTTAAAGACTTGGGGATTCACCTCTTTTCCTAACTTATAAAGACTAATGGGTATTCGCCTCTTGCCTTGCTTACTTTAGGATTATAGGTACTCGCCTCCACAACCACATCACATGACACGGGTACTCGGCTCCACATCATTTCATAAGGATCATGGGTACTCGCCTCCATTTCCATCCATCATAGTAGGAACGTGGGGAATCACCTCTTGTTCAATTCTAAGAAGTATGGGAAATCACCTCATATCCTTCTCATATGGAGGTCAAGCGTAGTCGCCTCTAGCCTCATCAATTATTTGACATTTTAGTCTAGATTCATTTTAGGTGAGCAATCATTTCAACCTAGAATCATTCATGTGAGTAAACCTTTCACATTCATACAATCATGCTTAGCAATTCATTATGGGAAGTATTCCTCCCACACTACATCATCAATAATCAACAATTCATAGTCTAGGCTTTACACTCAAAGAACTACATCTCATGATCATATTCTATGCTTTAATCTCAAGTAATTCTAATCATAAATCATCTATTCTTTAAAGATATATCTAGCCCACAAAGTTTCCCTTCATGGCATCAACCCAATTATATCAATTCTAGGTTAGAATCATGGAATAGACATGGGTACATGTAATTTCATCCTAAAAAGATGTAATTCTATCAATTCAATCATAAACAATCATAATCCACTCAATTGGATCAACATTCATCATAACCCACAACATTGGAAGAAACCCTAACTAGAATTGGGGATTTAGACTTCACAATTGGGGAATCTTAAGGGACTCCATGGAAGAAAGGATCCCATGGATGAAAAGCCATCATACGTTAGTCACAAAGCGTACAAAAGCTTGAAGATTGGGAGACTTGAACTTGACCTAGCTTCAATCTCTTCCTTCTTCTTCTACCTTCTAGAGAGAGAATATTCGAGAGAGAGTTTCGAGATTTCTTTGGAGTTTTGAAATAATGACTTCAATGGGGAAATTTGGGGGTTAAAAATACTTATATAGGTGGTCTAGACTTGGGTAAAACGACACCACTTCAATCTAATTAGAACCATAAAAGACCCACATACCCCTAAAAATAACTGCCAGCCATGAACCACGGACCCCCGACCGACGGACTGTCGATCGACCTACGGTCCGTCACTAAATACAGAGATTTTTGTCTTTTTAAGCCTGAACCACAAACCGTGATCTGACCTACAATCCATTGGTCAGGCCGTGGTCGTGGTCTGCCAAATTTCCTGAGGTACCCAACCACGGACCCTACCTACGGTCCATGGTCCCTACCACTGTCTGTGGGTGGCCACCGTCGGTTGGTACCTGCAACTTCCCAAATCTGTAATTTTACCTCTTTTGAATCCCGGGTGTTACATTATCTCCCCCTTGGGATCATTCGTCCTCGAATGAGATTCTAGGCACATTTCTAAATGAAAAGACTCAAGACTAGTAGCCCATCATGCATGCAACTCATCAGAATGCACACAACCGAGGAGGAAACATCAACTCCAGGATAAACATACTCAACACACCATATGGAAGTAGGAACTACATCTAACAACCCAATGTGCATGAAATTTTCAGATTTCTCACATTCAAGGAGGAACTACCATCTCCAAACTTAAAAGCAATGCTCAACACAATCTCATGGAGCCTATATGCAATTTATACACAAAGCACATATTTAAGGGGGAAACCTCCACTCCAAGCTAAAGCATGTTCAACAATTCATCTCATAAAGTCCATAAGAAATTCATGCTCAATACACAACAACATGAGGAAAACAAATCATAAAAGCCATTTTCTTTCAAAACTTAAGCTTTTTCACGAACATGCATTTTAAGGAAATCATGGAAACAAATAAAATACACATGACTTCAAACAAGAGCAAACCAAGAGGAACTCATTACCTCAAGCTAGAGTAGGAGGAAAAAGGTGAGGATATCGGGACATCATATCGGCTTAGGCCTCCCAAGTAGCCCCCTCAATAAGATGGTTTCTCCATAACACTTTCACGGAAGCAACCTCTTTGTTCCTCAATTTCTTAACTTGCCGGTCTAAGATCTCAACCGAAACTTCTTCATAAGAAAGGTTCTCTTTCACTCCCAAGCCTTCTAAGGGGATAATGGATGTCGAATCTCCAACACACTCTTTCAACATAGAGACATGGAAAACCGGATGCACCGATGCCAACTCATTAGGAAAATCAAGCACTACAAGAAAAATGACCTTTAACGAAAGGAATTCCAGCCGTTAAAAGCCTGAATCCAATCGTTAAAAGCTCTGTTGTTAAAAGTTAACGACCGGAATCCGGTTGTTAAAAAACTTGTAGCGACGACAAGAAATCCGGTCGTTATAATTCTTTTTTGCGACTGATTTTTCCCTTCGTTAGTTGTCATTTTGGTCATTAACAATCTTTTTACAATGACAAATCTGATTTTTAAAAGAGATGTTTGCAATCAGATTTTACATTTATTAATTTTCTACTAACTTTCAATGACATGTGAAAATCCAATCACTAAACACAAAGTAATGAATAAATATTGTGATTATTCACATTAAATTTAATATTAAATTACAAAGAACTAACATATCGCATTTACATAAAATTACCTATGCTAATTATAAAGCATAAAATATCATCCCCTCATAAAAAGAATAATACTGTAGCATCTACAAATGAAAATATCTTTAAAACAATCCTGAAAAACAAAAAAACAGATTTGTCTTGTGCTTCAACTTGATCTTCATTTTCAGTTGCTCATACTTCTGCTTCACTCTAATTAGATGCAGGCTGGTTCTTCAAATTTCAAATTCTTAATCTGTCAAAATAATAAGTTCAAGTCAGCTTGATCATAAAAATGCTAATACTTGCTTGCAATTCAATTTATCTCCTTTTCTCTTCCACAAAATAAAGATTAACCACAGATAAAGCAAACACAATTTACAGGAATCTCAAAAAATTAGTTGAAAAGAGCTCTAAAACTTAAAACAAGTGTCAAAAAGAAAGAAAGGAAATAAAATTTATTCTAAGAGAACTCCACGGCTAGAACATAGAACCAAAATAGGTGGAAAGCAAAACAAACCACAAACAAAACAAATAGAGTACAAGTACGGGATAATAGTCCTTGCCTGCAAATGATGGATTTTATGCAAGTAGAAGAATACCATATGTTCTGAAGGGAAGATGATCACTAGTGTACAACAACTTAAATACAGTTGTCTGTGATTTTTGCTTTTGATGTAATCTTCAAGATGTTAAGGATGAAAATAGCATGGTAGATTTCATAGAATATCTACAAAGATAGTACTTCCACAGTAAGAAGCCTTCTTTTAGTTTTTGTACAGAAGGTTTCCAGTTATGCATGCGTTGGCACTACCTTAGTGCTAAGTTGTTCAACTTTTTAATACATAGCATACTTACCTTTTTAAAAAAAAATATTTCAGCCTTTAGTAATACAATAGTTTTGGTTGAATACATTTTCATAAATTTAGCTACATCTTTAAATCAAATTCAACGATTTCAAATACTAGGTATGGATATGAGAACCAAGATTGAGCAGATGACAGATTAAAATAAATACTTAGTACAACACCGAAAAAACATAACCAGTCTGCAGATCAAGATAATTTACAAATAAAAAAAACTAGAGAAGGGGGGAATAGATATCAAGGGGGATAAGGATTCACTAAAAGCTTGCTGAATCAATAGTGGAGTTCCCAAGCTGATGTCTTCCTCCCAAATATTTTGGATTTACATGAATGTCGTGAGTTAATTAGTCGTGCTGATTCAGATGCTCTTGACAAAGTCAAGCCAGAAGATTGTTTCTATTGAATAAAGATAACATATTGCAAGAAATTATTGTTCCAACCGACTGATAAAGTTTGCATTTTGATGTACACTAAGTTTCAACTAAAGCTAGGGAAGCCAAAGAACAAATGGTGCAAGTCCTTTTTGGTTCCTTCAAATTGTAGCAGAGCGTTTGCTCCATTGTCCTTTTATGTTTAGCAAGACCAACAAAATCAAATGTGATGATTGTAAATAATGAAAGCTTTAAGAACTGTCTGGTAAGGACACATACTTATCCAACCCAAGAGTAGTGTGCTAAACAAGTAGTAACCATGAAAATTATAGTCCACCATTCAAGCACTCATAAGATAAAATATGTTTTATTGTGGAACTAATAAGACAATCAAAGTTCAGCAATTAAATTAAATTGTTTATGAAATGGTCAATTTTTGAATGCTACAAATATATCCTAATTAAGTAGTCATGGGTGCTGATGATACACTTACACAGTATCACTATCCAACATCAGTTGATGACAATAGATTAGCCCTAATTCGTAAAGTAATGGACCATCTTATCGAACATGCTACGTGAGTTAAATGCGATATATTTTTTCCCAAATAGTTGCACAAGGACTCTTCTTTTACTCAGTTGTATGTTAACTTTGTAACTCAACACTAACTTGGTGTTGTCAAGTAATTCAAATTTATCTTATTTTCCTTTCAATTTTTTTTCTTTCTAGGATTAAATTAGCTGTTAACACTAACATCACTTGTGATCAAACACATGTAATATGGGAAGACATGGTATCACATGAGATAACCCTCAATTAAATGGTTTAGTGTTCACAAAAATCTGCTACATATTTAAATAAGCTAGAGAGCAAGAAAATCTTTTGAGGTGTTTTTATAAACTATAACCTTAACTTAAAGAGGTTCGACCTGGGATAAAACCCTAGTCGCATGGTGGATTTTTACGCTTGTACCAGTAGTACAAAGCACTTACTAATGTTAGCACAAAGATGAAGAATATCCAAAGTGATCACAAATATTCATAAGAAACAAATATATACGTTCTAGTGAAACATCAAACTATTTAAATAACTTAAAAATTGTTTCATCCACTTCACGGGTCACTCATTTGGCCAGATAAACCATACCTTGAAGCTGATCATAACCTATGTTGCGCGGACTCTTCATATTTGCAGGTGAACCCGTCTCGACGCGACACTGGTGCGGGCGCGGGTGCGGGGTGCGTGTCGGATTCGGTCAATCCGATCCGGACACTTTGACCGAAGCGGAGAAAAGATTTAGGGAAGAAAAAATCAGTTTCCGGCGACGTAAAGAGAACAAAGCTTGAAAAAGTACAGAGAAGAGAAGAAAGAAGAGAAAATCAATTTCCGGCTCCGGCGACGCGACGGCGACGCAACGTAATGAAGATAGTTGAAAAAGTAAAGAGAAGAGAAGAAAGAAGAGTTTTTTCAGGAAATACAAAGTCTTTTTTTTTTATTTTTCTTGAAAATATATGTAGACAATACATATACCTTGAAAAAAAGAAAGACCAAAAAGTCTTAAAGTAGAGTGGCGTCAGAAAAAGTTTTGAAGCATCCCATCAGCCATCAACTCCAAAAATCTTTTCATTCTTAGACTTTAGAAAAAAGTTTTTTAAGTTGGAAATATTTTTATATATATATATATATATATATATATATATATATATAAAAATTTAACTTCATATTTCTTATTTAATTGTTTAGCATTCAGTTTTTTATTTTTAAAATTTTAATTGTCAAAATAAAATTTTAATTTTAAGAAAATAAAAGCAAATAAGATATTTATTTAACGTAAACTAAACAATAGTTAGTGTGTTTTTTTAAAAGAAATAATTTTAATTTAAAAGTTTTTCAATTTGTTTAGAAGTAGGAGCGTAATGGGAAATATTTAAACTCCCTATTTAGTTGGATAATTACTTTTTTTTTTTCAAAATAACGATCAAAACGTCCTATTTAGGTGGATGTTTTTTATATTATTATTATAATTGTTGTTGTTGTTGTTATTGTTATTATTATTACTATTATTATTTTTATTAAATTTTAATTGTCAGAATAAAAATAATTTTAAGAAAATAAAACAAAGAAGAAATTTTCACGTAAACTAAACAAATTGTTTAGTTAGTATGTTTTTTTAGAGAAATAATTTAAATAATTTTAATTTTAATTTTTTTTTCAATTTGTTTATAAGTAGGACTAAAAATGAGAAGTTTTAATTTTTAAAACTCCCTATTTAGTTGGATAATTACTTTATTTATTTATTTTT
>JAJOOH010018949.1:0-15234 GCA_029582605.1 Solanum gracilifrons
ACCCCCCCCCCCCCCCCCCAAGTAACGTTCAAATAAATAAATAAAATCCTAAACTCAAAACCCTAAACCCTAACTCTAAATCCTAAACCCTAAATCCAAATTTTAAACCCTAATTCCAAAACCCTAACCCAAAATCCTAAAATCTAAACCCTAAACCCTAAACCCAAACTCCTAAACACAAAACCTATACCCTAACCCTAAACACTAAATACTAAATACTAAACACTAAACCCTAAACCCCAAATCCTAAACACTAAACCCTAAACCCTAAAACCTAAACTTAAACCCTAAACCCTAAACAATAAATCCTTCACTCTAAACCCTAAACCCTATACCATAAATCCTAAACTCTAAATCCTAAACCCTAAAACACTAAACCCTAAAACCTAAAACCTAAACCCTATTCCCTTAACCATAAACCATGAGCCCTAAACCCTAAACCCTAAACCCTTAACCCTAAACCCTAAACCATAAACCCTAGATCCTAGACCCTAAACCCTTAACCCTAATAATTCACAGCACACTACCAGGGGTAACACCAGACAAACAGAACACTCGACTAAGCAGGCAGGTATAATTACTATCCCTACTCAAAACACCTATATTAATCTTGATGTGCAGGAGTCCCCAGATACTTTAGAGACAATGGACAAACATGCTGGCAACAAGAGTGACAGCAGGCCTCAGATAACACTAAAATAGCAGCAGGAACATGCTCTCTTTAAAGGAAAGGAAGTGGTTATAAGGCATATTGATGCAGGTATTGACTCAATTCTCCCATCCCCTGAACCCCTTGATAATGTTGTTGAGGAATCTATTGGAGGTATGGCTGGGATGATACAAGAGACACCTACTAATATGCAGGAAGGGGTGCCCAAAGGGATGGGGGAATCGCCTCATGTTGTACATGAGGATGTGGTTGATCTTAGTAGTGACTATAGAGGCCTTAATACCCCTATTTCAACTCACAAAACTACTGGGCAGCAAGATGACATTGATACTGGTCAACAGAAAGACAACTTCAATAATAAATCAGGAGGCAGGTTGAGTAAAAAAAAAGAAGAGATAGTATAAAAAAGAGGCAGAATGTTGATCAAGTTTCAGATAAGGGACCACACACAGAGGATCAGGATGTCAACAAAGATAGACATGGTAGGCCACCTCAAGATGATTATTGGGCTTTGAATTCTGAAGATGAATTGGATTCTAATAATCAATCCATTGATGAATCTGGTGAAGAAGAGGAAGACAACAGCAATCAGCCTCCTCATACCTTTGGTTCCACCTTTAAGGATAAATGGCCTGAAGAAGTTCATGAACTTACAGCAAAACAAGGTCTATCCCCAAGAGGTAGGAAACAAAGTAGACAAACCAAGCAACAAACTACAAGTACATCTGCAAACTCTCAGGCCCATCACAAGGTCCAAATCTAAAGGTTTTTAATGATTAAGGCCCTATGTTGGAATGCTAGGAGTATCAAAACTCAAGGTTCTTTGGAAAGGATTCAAACACTCAAGAAACTGCATCACTTAACTCTGATTGCTGTTCTCGAACCATTTATAGACAATTCTCAAATCAACATGGTGAGAATTAAACTTCAAATAGACCATCAGTCAGTAATCCTAATGGTAAAATTTGGTTGTTTTGGTGTGATGAAATCACTGGTCATATTCTGGAAAATCATGAGCAACATATTACAGGCAACTTCAAACACCCTGATCTCCCTGAGCAGTTCATGATATCCTTTATTTATGCTAAATGTAAGGATCATTTGAGGAGACCTTTGTGGGACAAGTTATTATTTTATGCTAATATGGATACACCTTGGTGTACAATTGGAGACTTCAATGTTATCACATCTATAGAGAAAAGGCTTGGGGGACTGCCTTACAACATGAATAAGAGCTTTGAGTTTATTAGTGTGCTAGAAGCATGTGGTTTGACTGATTTAGGATATACAGGGTTTCCATTCACATGGTGTAATCAAAGGGATGCATAAGCTTATGGAAGAGATTAGATAGGTCCATGGTTAATGATAAATGGTTAGAGGTTATGCCTCAAACTACTATTGATCATTTATCCTCTGTTGGTTCTGATCACAGTCCTCTGCTACAGGAACTGACTAAGACAAATGAGAGTCATACAAAATACTTCAAATTCTTACATTTCTGGGTTGAAAATTCCACCTTTATGAAAACAGTCCAGCAGTGTTGGGAAAAGGGAATTACTGGTAACCCAATGTGGAGACTGCATCAGAAAATGAAGAGATTAACATCTACCCTTAGCAATTGGTTTAAACAAGAGTATGGAGATATCTTAATTAAGGTAAGGAAGTTTGAGGATACAGTAAGGAAATATGAGGAGGAACTTATGACAAACAACACTGAAGTCCTTAGACAGAAATTACATCATATAAATGCCACTTACATTAGGCATTTGAAACTGGAGGAATCTATCCTTAAACAAAAGACACGACTACAATGGTTTAAGGAAGGTGATGTCAATACCAAGTACTTTCATCCTTTGATGAGAGGTAGAAGAAGGAGGTTATTTCTACATAAGATTTGTATTGCAAATGAGGAATGGATACAAGGTGAGGAGCAAATAGCTCAGGCAGCTTGTGATTATTATCAACACATATTTACTGGACAGAATGACAGAATTGATGAAAGAATCCTTCAGCATATTCCTACAGTGGTCACTCCTGAGCAGAATGACATGATGCAAGCAATACCTACTTTAGAAGAACTCCGACAGGATGTGGTTGCCATGAATCCAAATTCAGTAGCAGGTCCAGATAGTATAGGGGGTAAATTTTATCAAGCTTGCTAGAGTATCATTAAGGAAGATTTATTGGCAGCTGTACAGTCCTTCTTTTGTGGGCACAGTATGCCTAAGTTCATGTCTCATGCATGTTTAGTTTTGCTTCCAAAAACTGAACAGCCTACCACATTTACAGATCTTAGACCTACTAGTCTTAGTAATTTTACTAATAAGATAATCTCCAAATTATTAAGCATGAGATTGGCTACTGTTTTGCCTCTTTTATTATCAGCTAATCAGTCTGGGTTTGTCAGAGGTAGAAACATTTCAGAAAGTATTATGCTTGCGCAAGAAATTACTCATGGCATTAAAAAACCTCATATAGGAACTAATGTGGTCATCAAACTAGATATGACCAAGGCATATGATAGGGTATCTTGGTCTTTTACATGTTTGGTACTAAGGAGATTTGGATTTGGGGAGGTTTTTATTGACCTGGTTTGGAGAATAATGAGTAACAATTTGTATTATATAATAATTAATGGTCACAGACATGGTTTTTTTCATTCCACTGGAGGGCTTAAGCAAGGTGACCCTTTATCCCCTGCCCTATTTATTTTAGCTGCAGAGGTATTGACAAGGATGCTTAATTCTCTACATCAGATTCCTAGTTATACATGTTTTTTCATGGAATCTAAAGGACCTCAAATCAATTACTTAAGTTTTGCAGATGATGTAATTCTTTTTGCCTCTACTGACAGACATTCCTTGCAACTCATTATGGATACTTTAGGGGAGTATGAACATACTTCTGGCCAACTTATTAATAAAAGGAAAGAGTCATTTTATGGTACCAGATACTACCACACAAGACATTATTCAGACCATTCAAGATGTTACAGGTTTTTCCCAGAAAAGTAGTCACATTACTTATCTAGGATGTCCCCTATACATTGGTCGACAAAGGATCATTTATTATTCTCACTTAGTGGAGAAAGTCTCCAAAAAGGTTTGTGGATGTCAAGCAAAAATACTTAGTTTTGGGGGTAGAATTACACTGATCAAACATGCTCTGCAATCTATACCTATACATAATATGGCTGCAATCTCTCCTCCAAGCACTACTATTAAATACATTGAGGCCATTATTGCAAACTTCTTCTGAGGGAGGGATCTGGATAAAAGGAAGTATCATTGGGCTTCACTTGACACTATGAGCTTACCTTGTACAAAAGGAGGGATAGGGATAAGAAAACTCACAGATATTTTCACATCTTTACAATACAAACAATGGTGGACTTTCAGGTCTAAGGATTCTTTGTGGAGTCAATTTCTTAAAGACAAATATTGTCAAAGAGCTCATCCAATCGCAAAAAAGGTGGATACTGGACAGTCCTTGATGTGGAAATACATGATGAGGAACAAGATTATAGTATAAGATTATATCGGCTAGAAAATCAATTCTGGAAGCTGCTCATTTTTTGTGGGATGACTGGCTAGGAGGGGGTGCTCTAGCTAACTATACTACTTCTGTATCAAATCTCAATAATGCTACTATTGTACACTTTTTAGTAAATGGCAAATGGAATGAAAGAAAGTTGAGGCAACAGGTTCCCCCTCTTCTTATTCCCTCTATTTTAAATACTAACTTTCTATTTGTGCAGGGAGTTAAAGACAGTGTAGTTTGGAAACATACTGAATCTTGAAATTTCACCTGCACATCAGCCTGGGAAATTTGCAGAAAAAAGGACATTGCAGTCATTAACTCTCAAATGTGGCCTAAACATATTCCTTTCAAAATGTCATTCTTACTATGGAGAGCAATAAGACATAAATTGCCAACCAATGAAAAAATAACTTCTTTTGGGATGGAACCTGTGAAATGTTACTGCTGCATTCAGCAGGGTTGGGATGAAATGGATCACATTTTTATTCAAGGCCATTTTGCAGCCCATATCTGGAAGTTTTTTGCAGGTAGCATGGATATCAATTTTCAGCAAACCTCACTGAGTAACTACCTACTGTGTTGGAGTGCTATTACAGTGAAGAATGAAGTACACAGAACAATAATACAGACTCTTCCTATAGTAATATGCTGGAATCTATGGAAAAATAGATGTTCAGCTAAATATGGAGGAAAGAAATCCAGTATCCACAAAGTTAAATATTTGATTCTCAAAGACATGCTGTTAATTCTTAATTCTGTTTTTCCTTACCTGCACTGGCCTGTGATATGGCCAGCAGTCATGGACTGTATTGAAAAATGTAAACAGGAGATAAGAGTTACTCGAGTTATATGGAAGCTTCCTCCTCCTAATAGATATAAGTTGAACACGGATGGTAGTGCGTTGCACAATCCGGGGAAAATTAGAGGGGGAGGCATTCTAAGAGATGAACAAGGGATCATTATCTATGCATTTGTTGTACCCTTTCGTGTAGGGACAAATAATCAAGCTGAGGTGCAGGCTGCATGTTATGGATTAAACTGGTGTATGCAACATGGTTACACTAATATCATATTAGAAGTTGATTCAGAATTACTAACTAAATGGTTCTTGCAGGTTTCTATTCCCCCTTGGAGGATACACAGGTATATACAGGAATTACAGTTGCTTGCTAATCAATGTATACATTTTCAGTGTCTTCATACGTACAGGGAAGCTAATAGTACTGCAGACCTCTTGGCCAAACACAGTCACAAGCAGAATATTATACAACATTATTACACTCAACTTCAATGGCCCCATGCAATAAAAGGAAGCTATTTTTTGGAGAAAATGGGGTACAAAATTTCAGACGAAAGAAGTTGAAAAGGATCAAACAACCACCATGATTATATTAAGTCTCTTCAAGCAAAACGGGAAGCAATACTTAAAGGACAAATGCTATGCATCAGCTTCCTGTCAAGTTGAAAAGCCAACAGTATATAAAACAGGCACAATTTCTATTGCCTTCATTTACATGAGATACATTATACTCAAACTTACTATGTCTTTAGGTATAGTAGTTTGTTTGGATTGGTTACATTTTTTCTTGTAAGGAGAGAGTCTCTCTTATTTATGTATCATTAGTAACTTTGTATTAAGAGAGGAGTCCTCTCTGGGTGCTTAGTTTAATATTACATCTTATTGTATAGGGTGGTCGACTAACCTTAGTAGGTCGGTTGATTCTTGCCCACCTTAGGATTTGAGGTAAGGTATATGTCCCCCTCCGTGTATATTTTTGAATTTATATAAGCTAAGGCTTGGGGGTGTTGCTCAGCCCCTGACCCACCTCAAGGGTCGTTCACTGAAAAAAAAAAAACCCTAAATCCTAAAGTCAAAACTCTAAAGCCTAACCCTAAACCCTAAATGTCACACCTCAAATCCAATTAAGACGGATAGGCACTCGATGCCCTAAAGGTCTGAGATGATGTAATATGGATTACATCAGGGCTATTCATTCACAAACTTCAATGATTTGATGGACTGTTCACAAGGATGGATATTGTTTGGATGATGAGAAAAGGGTTACATGCCTTGCATGGGAACATATGCACCTTGAAGGATCTCCCAGTTGGGGGAACACCATGCTTGGAGCATGGGAGGCCTAACAAAGCAAGGAGGAGCAAGTGAAGGACTTCTCAATTCGGTGAGCTGGAGATCACTTCGGCGCATCGCCAAAGACCTTTGGCGAGGGATCCAGGATCGCCCAATGGCCCTATGAGTTGCAAGAGAAGGCTTCCCATTCGGCAAGAATGGAGGACATTCGGCGCATCGCCCATTGATTCCCATACCGCTAAAAGTTATAGCAAGCCATTCAAGAAGGAGCCAAGTGAGCATGCATATCGCCGACCAGTCGGCGACTCGCCAAGAGGATTGGGCAAGCCCAACTTAGCTCGCCCATTGTCCATTTCGGGTCACTTTTGGGCTCATCTATGTAATAATGCCTAAAACTATAAATAGGCCTTTAGGGGTTCATTTTAGGGAAAACTACTTTGAATATTGATGAATGATGAATTGAACTCCTTGTGTGAGTGTTTGAAAGCTTGGTAAGCTTTTGTTGAACCTTGTTTAGAAACGTCGATTGCTTGGGATATTGTATCCCTCGAGGTCTTCGTAAGAGTTAGGTGCTTCTTGTTGGATTAACGAGGTGAGGTCTTTGGGTTTAATATACCCTTAGGTTGCTCTTTGTTTCCTCTTTTTGTGTCTATATATTTATCCTTTATTTCTTGTATTTGATTTTCACTGTTTTTGTGATTCTTCTTGTGAGAATTACATCATTTGGTATCAGAGCTGAGCTTAGTATCGTTCTTACGATTCTAGTCTTGGGTTTGTTGCTAGTAAAAAAAATTATGTTCAAAACTTTTTTGTGCAAATTTCTGAAATGGGTTTATTGATTTGTGTCTTGTTTGAAGTTTCCAATGTTGGATTCGTGTTTCCTAACCTTATTTGAGTCTAGGGATGAGATCTGAAAGGGTTTGGTTCACTATTGAAGAATCCACCATTGTTGGTTGAAGAAGCTTTGAAGAAGACAAGTGGGTTTTGAAATCTAGAAGTTTTGGCAAAGAATTGAAGGCTAAAAAGTATTGGGGTTTGTTCCCTATATCTAAGAGAGCTTGTATCACGAATTTCATCAAATTCCGAACTAAAAATCTAAAGGGTTTTTTTTGTGTCTTCATATTGTTCATAATGTTCTTGAAAAAAATTCAAATCTTCAAGGAGGAATCTTCCAAAAAAAAAAGGTGTTTGATTTTAAAAAGGAAGAAAGATAAAGTGTAGAAGTGTTTGTACAAAGGGAATTTACCAAAAGGGATAAATACTAAAGGACAAATGCAGTGGGAGACCACAGAGGTTCAATTTTTAGAGTTGTACAGTTGCAGATTGAGGACATTGGGCAAACCCCGACTTAGCTCACCTAGTCCACTCGGCGCCTCGCCCTTTGGGCAGCTAGGTCACCGAGTTAGCTCTCATTTTAGTGGTGCTACTGGAAAATTCGGTGAGCTCAGCCCTGGTTGCCGAATCCACTATTGCATCGCCAAACTTCCACCTAGATCGCCGAGTTTCCTTGGCAGATTGTCAAGTTTGGTGAGTCAATCTTCAAGTTGGCGAGCTGAACTTCACGTTTGGCAAAGAAAACAGGCCATTTGGCGATGGGAAACTCGTTTTATGACCCCTTTCATCTCAGGATTCCTAGTTTCTTTTATTTAATTCTAGTTCATAGATAAGAATACTAGATTGATTTTCAACTTGTAATTACCTACATGTTGACTATTGGTTCTTGAATTCACTTCTTTGTTAGTGCTTTTCTTTTTGTACTTTTTTTCATTTTACTTCGTAGTTAACTTCTTGATTCAAGTCCGTTTGCTTTAATCGAGTTGTCCATTTTTCATTAAACAAAAATCCACTTCGGCCAAGAGTAGAAATTGAGACCTTGTGATCAACCGAGTATAAGCAATCTTCAAGCGCCAATTTGAGAGGCAATCAAAGGTGTGCAAACACGAGTGATTGTCAATTCATTTTACTAACGCTAAAATTGTTGTCGTTGTTTTGGTGAGTATTTCTTATTGCTAGGTACCATGGAAACCGGAAGCAAAACCTACCCACCAAAGGGAAAGGTTACCTTAGAATCTTCCATGAGGATTCTACTGAAGAGAGTTAGATGATGAGAATGTTGGATGGAAGCTTGGCTGAGTTGAGAGGTCATTTATCAATGATAAATTCTAGACTGATCAAGGTGGAGGATGAGATTTGGGCCAAAGAGAGAGAGTTCACACTACCCTCGTATGTGGTAAGACGAACTATACCTAGGAAGGCCATAATCAATCAAGAGCAAAGACAGAATATCTTCCACTCCAAGTGCCTCATCCAGAGCCAAGTATGTATCTTGATCATTGATAGTGGAAGTTGTGCCAACCTTGCTAGCACTGTTATGGTGGACTACTTGAAGCTTCCTACCACTAAGCTTACTAAACCATACACACTTCAATGGTTGAATGAGGAGGAATTGAGGGTACATGAACAGGTGCTAATTAAGTTCCAAATTGGGAAATATCAAGATGTTGTCCTTTGTGATGTGATTCCCATACAATCTAGTCATGTACTACTCGAGAGACCATGGCAACACAGCCATGCATCAACACATGATGGAAGGCACAACACATACACCGTCATGTCAATGGGTAGTAAGTATGTCGTTAAGCCAATGTCACCATCCCAGGTCATAGAGATGTATCGAAAGATGGATGAGTTGAGGGATAAAAGGAAAAGGGAGGAAGGACATGTGGAGGCTGAGACCCAACGAGAAGGAGAAATGAGGAAGTTGAAAGGAAAGGCCAAAGTTTTGTTGGCTAAGAATAAAGATATAAGGGAGGATGTGGGAGTCGAAAGTGCGTTGATCCTTACTTCACATAAGGATCACCATGTATTGATAATGTGCTTGTCGAGAATGTGGATACACTAGCTGATCCTATAGATGACTGAATTGATTCTTCTAGTAAGATCGATTTGTGTCCACCTAGTGTAGACACCTATGCTTTTAATGATAGTTCATTATCTTATAATAATTGTGTTGATCAACCTGTTTGTGAGTGTAGTTCACTGGTTGAGGGTCCTTGTAATGTGATTAAAGAACCTCAAGTTAGTGGTACTAATGATAATGTTGATCAATTGAATAGGAGTGACTCTATGAGCATATCTTTTGTGGAAGATTTGATTGCTTACTTTGCTCATAGAGATCATGTGCTTGAAAATTCTTCGAAAAATGATATGTGTCTTTCTAAGGGTGAACTTGCATGTTTTAATTCTTCGCTAGTGGTTAATCATTCCCTCTTTAAGTACAATATCTTATTTAAAGATGATGAAATCACTCCTAGTGATGTACCTAGTGGTGTGAATCTTGAGAGCAGTATAGTTCTTAATAGCAATACTTGTTATAGTAACCCACTATGGCGTGAGGCTTTCCCTCCCAAAGATGGAAATCTCTTCTTGGAAGATGAGAGTACTCTTGTAGTGAAGGAATGTGAGGAGGAGGAAAGTGGTGTTTGTTTTCCCATTCCTTTTTATTCTTGGTGTGTCCCAATTGTCAATGGTATGACCCATGATTTTAAATCTATTAGCATTCATACCCATGAAAACACCTTGGAGGAAGTTGAGTTGCCAGACAACTTTCTCTATTACTTGTTTACATATGATGATGGTCATGCTGTTGAGTAAAGTATGTTGTTGGAAGGAAAGAGTGCCAACCTGATAAATGGATGTGCACTTGATCCTAGTACATGGCTTGCCTTTCCATTTGACCCCAGTAGTGAGCTGAATTGTAGTCTTTGTGTGGGAATTTTGTGGTCGAAATGGCAGGCAAATGGTGGTTGACATTGTTAATTCCTTTGCCTATGCAGGAAAGCTCTTCTTGAGGTTTTGCCATCTACTTGAAGAGCCTACATTGTGTGTGGAGAAGAATAGCTTCCTAGACCCATTTTCTATTTCTTACCTTGAGCATGATCTTGTTGAATGTGCATCTCATGGGGGTAGAAGATATTTGCAGAGAGAGGGTGAAGTTTGTACCTTCCTTTACTATCTCTATGCATATGATGAGATCCCTAGTTGGATTAGAAGTGCATTGCATACGGATCAGGGTATCCTTGTGATCTACACTTGTTAGTATGACCCTGTTCTGTTGACCCTCTATCATTTTGATCCCGGTGAATTCATAAAGGTTGGGTGGTACTACCTTGTTGTTGAGAAGAATGACCATTGTCCTTATTCTCCATTAGTGGACTTAATAGCCATGACAATAGAGGTTGTTTGGTTGTTCCTTGAGTTTGAGTCTCCTAGGTTAAAGTATTTTAATGCTAACCTCTATACTACCCATCATGCTAAGAGGATAAGCTTCTTGCTTATGATCTATATGGTTTTACAAGGTTTGGATTCGAGGACTCACTTTTATCTACTTGCATATGATGATACTCATAGTTGTGTGGGTTGCATATCTTATGTTAGTAGTGGTATCAATAGGGAAAATGAGAGTCTTCTTGACTCGATGCTATGCAATCCTTTTCCATTTGACCCTGGTGTCGACTTTAAGTGTGTTGAGTGTAGTAGTAACACCGTCTGTCATCCTTCTGACTCTTTTTTGGTGTTATTACTTGAGGTATGTTTACCAATTTAGATGGGGAATACTTATGTACTTGAACCTGCTCATGAATTGGGAAAACTTACTCTCTTGAAGTTATCCAGTGCATTGGATGGGGTCTTAACTTGGGTCAACACTACTTATGCCTTCGCACTTAGGTATGAAAGTGTTCTTTTGTTGTTTGGCATAAGGGAGGCCCTGTGCTTATTTGGATATGGAACCATTGAGGGCTTACATATGAAGTTGTTTAAGTGTATTGGTTCCTTCGCTCTACCTCTTTGTCAATGTTTCTGACTTAGCCAAGTATCTATCGCTTTTATGGGTTACAAACCCTTGGTTGATATTTGTGATGCTTCGTTATATGTTAAGTTTGTGCATCCTTGGCATGGTGTTGGATTTGTTATTGCTAACGCTAACCCTCCTGCCATGAGGATCTTGTTCTTGTTTGCTCTCTATGGTTTTGTAAGGTATGGATTTGAGGACGAATCCTTTTCAGAAAGGGGAGAATGATGTAATATGGATTACATCAGGGCTATCCATTCACGACCTTCAATGCTTTGATGGAGTGTTCACAAGGATGGAGGTTGTTTGGATGATGAGAAGGGGGTTCCATGCCTTGCATGGGAACATATGCACCTTGAAGGAGCCAGTTGGGGGAACACCATGCTTGGATGATAGCTTGGAGCAAGTGAAGGACTGCTCCATTCGGTGAGCTGGAGATCACTTCGGCGCATCGCCAAAGCCCTTTGGCGAGGGTTCCAGGATGGCCCAATGGCCCTATGAGTTGCAAGAGAAGGCTTCCCATTCGGCGAGCATGGAGGACTGAACGCATCACCCATTGACCCCCAGACTGCCGAAAGTTACAACAAACCATTCAAGGAGGATCCAAGTGAGCATGCATATCGCCGACCAGTCGGCGACTCGCCAAGAGGATTGGGCGAGACCGACTTAGCTAGCCCATTGGCCATTTTGGGTCACTTTTGGGCCCATCTATGTAATAATGCCTAAAACTATAAATAGGCCTTTAGGGGTTCATTTTAGGGAAGACTATTTTGAATATTGATGAATGATGAATTGAACTCCTTGTGTGAGTGTTTGAAAGCTTGGTAAGCTTTTGTTGAACCTTGTTTCGAAACGTCGGTTTCTTGGGATATTAATTCCCTCGAGGTCGTCGTAAGAGTTGGATGCTTCCTGTTGGATTAACGAGGTGAGGTCTTTGGGTTTAATATACCCTTAGGTTGTTCTTTGTTTCCTCTTTTTGTGTCTATCTATTTATCCTTTATTTCTTGTATTTGATTTTCGCTATTTTTTGTGATTCTTCTTGTGAGAATTACATCACGAGAGAACCAACATGTAACATGTGCTTACTATGCATATAACTATGACAATCTTGTGACAAGTTCACATAGGATCCAGTGATACGAACCAACATAAGTAGACCCAAAACTTATAAAAAAGACTTGGCCATTGAGGCCACAACTTGCTAAGGCACAGCTGAACCTTATACATAAGTTTACAAAGCCTCTAAAAGATAGAAAACCTTAGAGTAGGTCGGGACAGACCCCGCCTTATCCTTAACTATGATACACTACCAAAATGAATCTACCAAGGACTCAGTAACGCTCCAAATCAACTTGGAGCTCACCAAAAGTAGTTGAGTTTTTTGTGCTCATATTGAGGAGGTCTATTAGCTGGAGTACATGTGCCTGCAACATGAAATGCAGCATCCCCCGCGAGGGACGTCTATACGAAAAAATGTACTGAATATGTAAGGCAATAACATATATAAAATAAGAGTTTGAATGAAACCAAGTATCATTATATGTGTGCATAAATCAGAGAAGACCACTTTTGTTAACTCTTGCGGGATCATGTATGTTACATTCTTGTCTTTACCTTTCTGTACTTTATAATCTTTGTAGGGCATGTGATACAAATGACCAGCTGATCAGTGGTAGAAGAGGATGACCCATGCTAGACATATTAACCCCTAGGATGCGGTCCTCATTATTACACAAATTGGGATCGGCCCATGCTAGGTTGTCGCCCCTGAGCTGCCACCCTTTTATACCAATTGGGATCGACCCATGCTAGGCTTTTGCCCTTGGGATGCCACCCATAATTATACAGATTACTTTACTTAGATTCTTTAATCTTTGAGATTGTTGTTTTGGTGGTCATAATCATTTTTGAGATTTGGAACTACGGACCAGTAATAGAAGACATGAAAATAATACTACAAGGCAATAACAATGACATAAGGAGCTATGTAACATCAATGCATTACTTGTGAGCTTAAATGAGACAATTGACTTCAACTGACTAAGAGGAGAATTCACCAAGCTTACTTTTGCAAATACCATTTCTATACCAGCACATAGGAGGATAATTACACAAGTATAAAGTAATGGACACGTAATGAAGTAATTCTACACACTAAAGAGGGGGGAAATATTGTTAGCCGAAGATCGTATGCTGCCACTATGTTTTCTTTACTAGGAATGGAACTTAGGAAATTCACTTCATTTATATTAATCGCAAGTATCAGATTTCATTCCAAGGAATATGGAATCGAATAGCCTTACATACCTTATCCTCTGACCAATACAACTATCACGATTCAGCCTCCCATTTTAGGTGTTAATATACAATATAAGTCATAGTAAACTAAAATTAGCAACTATCACACCACGAGCCTCATAAAACAATATCTAAGTTTGACGGATAATGAGCCTATACAGCCATTAAAATAATGTGTATCATTACACCCTTCTTCTCTGTCCAATACATACATTATATATCCTTTCCCAAAGATTACCCAAGCTGCACCAACAACAATACACATAAAACAGCCTCAAATATTCTTTATCATACAACCAGTTATTAAACTCACCACCCCCTTGAGTTCTTCATGACAGCACACCCATAAGTCCTCACTCAAACTCATACATAAGAAGGACAAAAATGGAGCAGTCACCTTACCTCAATTTTTGCAATTTCTCCTTATAACTTGAACTCTTCTATAACTTCAACTTCCCTTCACACTTAAATCAAAGAAGAAGAAAAAAGTTTCTTAATAACCAAGAAAAAATGAGCAGTAGTGTCACACCCCAAACTCAAGGGGCGCAACTGGCTCCTAATGCCAAAACTCAAGCCCGAGCCGACCCTGCTGAACCATTTGCTACTAGCGCATGGCAGCCACATGCAATCAAGAAATCAAACAAGTATATCTCGGCTTAAAACAAAGCCATCGGCCGGCAAGGCCCCTGCCAACTGATCTATAAAAGAAACAGCTACTCCCAGGAGATCATATAATTAAATAGCCAACTAGCAAAAAAGTCCTGATTGGGCCGTCGAGGCCACCATGATATCTATACCAAAACTAAAAGCAGGTATATATCAATACAATACATCAAACAGCTCACAAGCTTCAGCAAACCAACCACATAGGCCAGTATGGCCATAACATAGCTATACACCCCACACACTAGTCTGCAAGCCTCTAAGAGTAGTAAATATTAGCGGGACAGGGCCCTAACCTACCCATAAAGATATATGCAACAAAAGGTAATAAACCTCCCAACTCTGGCAGCTCCGGAGAAAAGGGTCTAGCCAACCGGATAAAAGTCAATCATGCTGCTGAGGAGGTCTACTCCGTCGTCTGTCAGGACCTGCATGCATGAATGCAGCGCCCCCAGGCAATGGGGCATCAGTACAAAATAATGTACAGAGTATGAAAGGTAATAGTCTATGACTGATATACTGGAATAATCTGATAAATAAATCAAGGATAAGATAAGTGTACTGACCTGCTCCTAAATCTAAACTTATCAAAAATAATAAAACAACAACCTAACCAAGCCCCCATAAGCTCGGTAGGTACAAACAGCACACAAGACCACCTACTCAGGCCCCCATAATCCCGGAGGGTGCCAATCAGCCTATATACCCCTACCAGTAGTCCCCTAGCCCCGTAGGCAATCACATAGCCCTCTTAGGCATTAATATAGCCCCATAGGCATCACATAGCTCTCTTAGGCATCAACGTAGTTTATAGACAATTCATAGCCCTCTTAGATAATAACATGGCCCTGTAGGAAGCACATAGCCTTCTTAGGCGTCAATATAGCCCTGTAGGCAACTCATAGCCCTTCTAGGCACAATATAGTCCTATTAGACAACATCATAGCCCCCATAGGCAGTTCACAGCTCAACAGCTAACCACAATAGCCCCAAGGGCAACAACAAACAATTAACTAGGCTGAAGGCGAGCAATTTAGCTATAAACAGTATATATATGAATATTCTCCAAGTCGTTCTTAACTTAGGGTCTTTCTTAACAGATCGTGAGTCCCTAAAATG
>JAJOOH010018951.1:0-14923 GCA_029582605.1 Solanum gracilifrons
ACATTAGCCTTTACTAGACTCTTATGTAGACATCTTATCATAATAGCTCATATGTGTTCATAAGTGAGTAACAATCCTTTCACTTTAGAGACACTTAGCAAGTGAGTAAACCTTTCACTTTACATTACACTACAATCATGAGAACTACCTTTCAATCATATAGCAATCATACCATAATATACATACATACTTCATAGCTAATTCAAGTGTAGAGGGTTAAGGATGAGGAAATTAGGTCATCAACATCACAATAACACATTATGTATATCATCATTACAATCTAAGTAATTCACCTTTCATACTTGAGTTCAAAGAAGAACCAACCTTCATACCTTCTTGCCTTTCATGGGACATCCATACTTCAATTACCAAGAAATTCATAACCAATACATAATACACGATAATTCATGAAGTAATAACATAATCAACATCAATATAAGCAATTGACATATTCCCTCCATAGCCTTCAAGGCTTCATTCAAAGACTCAACCCTAATTTCATAGAAATTATACATAACCTAGGGTAGAATCATCATACAAACATGAATTACATAACATCACATTCAATTAATAGCCTTCAATCAATATCCAACACAAACTAGGGTTAGAATTACGAAAAGAAAGAGAAACATGGGTCTCATGGGGAATTCTTCAAGAAACCACCAATACAATATGAATTCATCCATAATTGTTCATATAACATCAATAAAATTCAGCTTATAACATCAATTTCACTTTAGAAAGAAGACCCACGTTTTTGGATTGAAACCTAGAAATTGGAGATTTTGAAATTCATCTTGAAGGGGCCTCTTGGGGAAAGGAATCCCAAGAGTGATAAGCAACCATACCTTATTAACGAATTAACCATGAAAATCCTAGTTGAAACCTTGGAGAGTTGGTCTTCTTCTTGAAGTTCCAATCTTCTTCAATGGAGTTCTTGAGAAGAGAGAGAGTAGAGAGAAGGAGGAACTTTAGGTTTAGATCTTTGGGGTTTTATGTTTGAGTGATAAAAGTGAGGTAAATTGACTTAAAAATCATTATATATACATCCCCTAAATTACCCTAAATACCCCTCACTTAAATGGACTCTTTAATGCAGTAAAAATAGATTTCTAAATTTCTACATTTTCGTCGCGGAACAAGTCCGCGATGCGGAGCTGTTCCCTGAAGATATTTGGAATTAAATTTCAAGACGAGAGAGTCCGCGACATGATCGGGTCGCGAACTGGATTTTTTCTCCTTGGGGTAGCAAGTGCGCGACGTGCAACTATTCTCTCCAAGTGCAATCTGCAAGCTGCCTTGGTAGCTTGCTTGTTAAGGTTGGGGTCCTCCTCGGGGCCTCTTAGGATGGCCCCAGGGAGTCGTATTCAAACGTTTTGACCCTAGGAACATATATTTACCTATTTTAAACCTTTTCACCAGATAATACCATCACACGACACTCCCAAACCTGCCCAAAACCTAAGGACACACTAGAACACATTCTTCTCTAGTTTCCGGACGTCGTGGTCGTTTCTTGACGTTTAGACTTTTACTCTTCCAAACCAAGTCAATTACATTAGTTTAGGTTTATAAACATCATTTTAACTATTTTTAAGTCATTATTCATAAGGTGAGGCTCTAACTTAAGTCATAGAATTTCCGGGGTGTTACAATAGATAGTTAGTATAGTTGAGAATTCTGTATTATTTATTTATTTTATTAAATGTTTTAAAGACTTAAGTTTCCTATTTTATGGCGAGTTAAATATATTATTTTTATTCTAAGTTGTTCATTTGAGTTAATGTTTTACACAATTGAGTTTATTTAATTTTATTTCAGTTATAATCTTTTGCATGCTTAAGTTAGTCTTCCGCTTGTAGTCAATCAGGATAAGGGTTCACTTGGGGACCATCAATGGTTCTTGAGTGCCGGCCACGTTTAGGGTGTAGACTCGGGTCGTGACAAACTTGGTATAAGAGCACTGAGTTCAAGAGTCCTAGGATGTCTATGAAGTCGTGTCAAGTAGGATCTTATTTGTGGTTGTGAGGGCCCCACTTCTATAAATAAGTGACTGCAGACATTTAGGAAAAGTTTTCCTTCTTTCATACTCTTAATCGTGCAATAGAGCTATGTCATAGAAATTTTATTCTTACTCATGCATTTCTCAGATTCATTCATTCGACTACCCATCATACTAGAGGTGGTTTAATAGAAAAGTCAGTCCTTAGTCGATGAGTCATTCTTAGAAAAATCTTGAGAAAGTCATGAGACTCCAGAGGGGCTTGAGAGAAGCCCATGAGTGACCTAAGTGTTCAGTTTCAGAAGAATGCACTCATATTCATATGAATCATGCGTTTGATCTAAAAATGAGTTTACTCTCTTCTGTAAGCCTTGTTTTAGCTGAGATCCTTATGAGAAAGTATGTTTAAAGCTTGGGAAGTATTTACACCCGAAAAGGTAGCATAAGCTATGAGATCATGAGCAGTAGTAGTGAAAGAGCCCATAGTTAGAGGAAATTATGCAGAGGTTTAGTAATCCTAGAAAGGGATATAGTGATGAGGCAAGCTATGTTATTATAGTAATGCACCTAGTAAGTTATTAATGAAGAGGTTTCCCTTATGGTTAGACTAAGAAGTAATGAGTAGTGAAGATTCCATCATAGGAGGTTGAGCGTGTTGTAGCTAGAAAGAAGTTGATGATGAAGTGTCATTGTGTAGGAAATGATCAAGTGTAAGTGTTGAATAGAAAAGCAAAAGTATTCATAAAGTGTTAGATCTAAGGTAGTCTTATGATTTATTTGAGAGGGTCATGCTGATCATAAGGTTATAGAACTGATTAAGTAATAAAATATAGTATAGTAGGTGAGCAATCGTATTGATATTCGGGTTTAGTAATAAACATTAAGCTTGAATTTGATATGAGTGTCATGATAAATAGAATGGCAACTTGAGGGTGCTGATGTTAGTCTTGAGGTTTGATCTAGAAAACTTGAGGAATTGAGATGTTAGCTGGAATAGATATGAGTGGTACAAGTGGGAGACCCCTAACCTTTAGATAAGGGCAGTGAAGTGTAGCTAAGTCACGAGAGTAATAAGAACGTTAAGAGGTGTGCTGAGAGGGTATGTAACTAGAAGAGGTTAAGGGAAACACCTTAGAAAGAGGTCTTAGTACTGCTTATAGAGAGTTTGGTAGGTATGAGATAAACTTCTCCAAAGTGTTATATTAAAAGAAGAGGTAGGAATATGTCTATAGCTTTCAAGTGTTAGCTTTAGACCTAAGGGGGAGATGACAAGATGAGAAATCGAGTCAAGTGTTTGGGACTAAAATGGTAATGAATTCAAAGAGTTTAGGGGATATCTTTTTAGAGGTCTTTTTTGTAATGGAGTGATGTTAAAAATAGGAGGTTGATGTTCTTATCGTGTTAGTGATGGCGTGATAATTCCATCTAAGGTTATTAACAATGAGGAAGAGGAGGATTAGGTTTTACTAAGAGAAATAGTTAAAGGAGGGACCTTAATTGGCTCCGGAGGAGTTGGTTAGTAGGAGTCCATGGTGTTGCTATAGTACTAAGCTTGAGTGTGGTGGTAAGGAGTAATAATCTTGGGATGACATTCCCTATAGAGGTATAGAACCTGAACTAAAGGATTTGGGTTAAGCTTGAATGTAGTAAGAACATACTTGTAGACCTTAGTAAGAGTAACCCATTACATACCTAGCTTAGCCGTCATTCGAGGACGAATAATCCCAAGAGGGAGATATTGTAACACCCCAAAAATTTTTAAGCTAAGACTTGAACCATTCTTCGTTGTGAGTAGGATTTTACCGAGGAATTAAAATTTCTGAAGTTTTAAGTTCACTAGATGTAGCACCTTGAGTTCGAAAAAGAACTAAGTTGGAAATAGAAAAAAAAGATATATTTGAATTATCTTTCCAACGCCACCGAGTTTGCCTAGTTTCAAGGTTGGATGAGTGAGATATGGCCCTTTGAAGTTAGGCTGTCCAGTTAAGGAAAGTTAGCCGAAAATAGTAAGGGGTATTTTGGTCTTTCCATTACCAAATCAGATTTAATTCATTTTTAGTAGGGTTTTAGGGGTCTAATCCTATTCGGTTCAGTTTTATAATCCTAAAATACATCTAGAGTTTTAGTTGTGAGTTTAAGAAGAGAAAAGAGGAGAAAAGAGGAGAGGATCAAAGCGTTCGTCGAGAGTCTTGCGTTTTGTTGTGGATTTTTGCCATGGGTTTAATCCTTAAGAGGTATGTAAGCTTCCATAGTGTTGGGTTTGTTCACCCACATGCAAAACATGTTATTTTCAGCGCAAATTTCATTCTTGAAGTTGAAAGATTTGAGTTCTTGATGAGTTATTGATAGGTGTTATTGAAGTTCCTTCTAAATCTTGTTGTGTTGGGTTTTGGATGATTTCTTAAGATCAAAGTGAGTGTTTTAAGGGATATATTGAGTAGATTAGAGTTTACTTATGTTAATTAATCAATTCTAAGTTATAGGGGAAGAAACTGTTCTATTGCAGACGAGTTAGGGTGGGAAAACAAGCAAAGAAATTGGTCGGATTTTCTGGGTTGGGGCCTGGCGTGTCGCGCCAGCCAGAGCACCCCAAAGTAGACTCTGAATTTCAGGGGCTGGCTCTCCGCCCCACCCATTGCCCCAGGGTCGCCTTCCCTGTTCAGTTTGTAATCGGTTGGTCCGTTTGAGTTCTTTCGAAGGTAATTTCACTCTTTTTCGATTCTAACTACTCCAAGCTACTTCTAAACACCTAAAATCATTTCTAAGATGATCATAACCTTGAATTAATAATTCAAATTCAAGGTAGAGTTGAGAGTTAAGTTTTGATAATTATTTTGAACATTCTAAGAAAGTCCCTTTGAGTCCTTTTGTGGAGTCTTCTACAGTATCTTGTAACTTGTTTCAAGACTCGAGCAAGTGAGTATCAGAATGAGGAGAATGTATTAATGAGTCTACTTTGTCATCATGAGGTCTTTCATAGCATGAACCATACCTTTTGAATTCACAATTCACATTCAAGAGAGAGTTAAGAGTAGAGTTCCAAAAAGTTTTGTGTTCAATTGTGAATCCTTTGAGATCCATAATCGATTTGAGTTAAATTTTGAGAAAATAAGTATGAGAATGACAAGAGTTGTATCATGAGTTCCATAACGTTATGTAGACCTACGAGTCAAGTTGTTCATGCTCATAAATTCCGCATAAACTCTATAAGTTGAGTATCTATGAGAGGAGTAATATCTCCATGTCCTAAGTCCTAAGTATTGAGTTTCTAACCAATTTGAGATTACATTCCTAATCATGGGACTATTACATGTTACCCATGAAGTCCTTGAGTTGAATTGTTCATGCCCATAATTTCACATGAACCCTATAAGTCGAGCAGTCTTGAAAGGAGAAGTATCTTTAAGTCCTTGAGTGAAGTAGTTCATGCTCATAAATTCCGCATGAACCCTCTGAGTTGAGCATTCTTGAAGTGAGTAGTATTATTGAAGTTCTTGAGTTCCAAGTATTGAGTTCTATCTATGGTTATTGAAAACCTTGCATTGAGTCGGTCACGTCCATAATTCGGCATGAACCATATTTTAAGAAGTCTTTTACAAATATTTTAACTTTGTTTTAAGACTTAAGTTTTGAGTTAAGCAAAGAGTAAAGAGTAAAGAGTAAAGATTAAAGAGTTCAGTTCATTTCTTCTAAATAATATATCGGTACTATGTATTCCTAAAGAGTAAATGTTTTCACATTTAAACAAGAAAGGAAACTTAGATTTAAAAAGAGCCTTTGAGCTAGTTTTTCACTGTGATTTCCAAGAGATCTTTTAAGCTAAGTTTTGAGTAATTATCTCAAATTAAAGAAAGATTTTGTTTTTACAAACATATGAGCTAAGTATATTTTGGGATTAGTATTGAGCACCGATATGGTGATGCGAGTTCAGTTAACTCAATTCTACATAAACCATGTAGCCATCATGAGTAGTAAAGGATCATACTTTTTAGATTAATACTTAAGTTGTTTTTAGCATAGACTAGTGGATCCACTTAGTGAGTTAGGTTCTATTCCCCCAGCAAGGTATAGCTTTGGCAGCATGAGGTAAATTGTTGTATCATCACTATAGCTCTTAAGTGATGATTGTCAATTAGAGAAACTCCCATAGAGTTATATTGTATTTTTATATACGTACTTAGTATTATTGTATTTTTTAATACATGAGTTGCTATCTACAGTTTTACAAATTTTCATATATATTGCATCTTTTTCTGTTGCATTATCCTTGCGTATTTTAAGTTGAGTATCTTATCCTTGAGTACTTCTGAGTTGAGTAAGTTTGAGTAGTTTTGAGTATCCTTGAGTATACCTCTGAGTTGAATATCTAATCATTGAGTTGGGCTATGTTTGTTTGAGTTGAGTGAGTTGAGAAGAGGTAAGTATGTTTCCTTTTTATTAAAGTTCAAGCTTATGTTTATGCTTTAAAATTCCTCTTACATTCTCGTACATTCCACGTAATGAGCCATTTGGCCTGCATCTTCTCATGATGCGGACACAGGTATTTAGGATCATCAACTGGAGCTTCGTTGATACATCCGGAAGTTCGAGTTGGCTATGGAAAGCCTCCTTGTTTCCGGACGATTTCATTTGCTTTATCGTTTAGTCATGATGTCATGGGTATTGTCTCGACTTCGATCTTTAAAAGTTAGAGGTTTCATAGATAGTCAGTATTGTTGAGAATTCTGTATTATTTATTTATTTTATTAAATGTTTTAAAGACTTAAGTTGTTTATTTTATGGTGAGTTGAATATATTATTTTTATTCTAAGTTGTTCATTTGAGTTAATGCTTTACAAAGTTTAGATTATTGAATTTTATTTCAATTTTAACCTTTTGCATGCTTAAGTTAGTTTTCCGCTTGGAGTCAGCCAGGATGAGGGTTCTCTTGAGGACCAGCAATGGTTATTGAGTACTGGTCATGTCCAGGGTGTAGACTTGGGTCATGACAAATTTGGTATCATAGAACTGAGTTCAAGAGTCCTAGGATGTCTATGAAGCCGTGTCAAGTAGGATCTTACTTGTGGTTGTGAGGTCCCCACTTCTATAAATAAGTGACTACAGACATTTAGGAAAGGTTTTCCTTCTTTTATACTCTCAATCGTGCAATAGAGCTATGTCATAGAGATTTTATTCTTATTCATGCATTTCTCAGATTCATTCATTCGACTACCCATCATACTAGAGGTGGTTGAACAAAAAAGTCAATCCTCAGTCGATGAGTCGTTCTTAGCAAAATTTTAAGAAAGTCATGAGACTCCAGAGGGGCTTGAGAGAAGCCCATGAGTGAGCTAAGTGTTCAGTTTCAGAGGAATGCACTCATATTCGTATGAATCATGCGTTGGAGCTAAAATTGAGTTGTATTCTCTTCTCTATGCCTTGTTTTAGCTGAGATCCTTATGAGAAAGTATATTTAGGGCTTGGGAAGTATTTTCACCCAAAAAGGTAGCATGAGCTACGAGATCATGAGCAGTAGTAGTGAAAGAGCCCATAGTTAGAGGAAAGTATGCAGAGGTTTAGTAATCCTAGAATGGGAGATAGTGATAAGGTAAGCTATGTTATTATAGTCATGCACCTAATAAGTTATTAATGAAGAGTTTTCCCTTATGGTTAAACTAAGAAGTGATGAGTAGTGAAGATTCCATCATAGGACGTTGAGCGTGTTGTAGCTAGAAAGAAATTGGTGATGAAGTGTCATTGTGTAGGAAATGACCAAGTGTAAGTGTTGAATAGAAAAGCAAAAGTATTCATAAAGTGATAGATCTAAGCTAGGCATATGATTTGATTGAGAAGGTCATGATGATCATAAGGTTATAGAACTGATTAAGTAATAAAGTATAGTATAGTAGGTGAGCAATCGTATTGATATTCAGGTTTAGTAATAAACATTAAGCTTGAATTTGAGATGAGTGTCATGATCAAAAGAATGACAACATGAGGGTGCTGATGTTAGTCTTGAGGTTTGATCTAGAAGACTTGAGGAATTAGGATGTTAGCTGGAATAGATATGAGTGGTACAAGTGGGAGACCCTAACCTTTAAATAAGGGCAGTGAAGTGTGGCTAAGTCACAAGAGTATTAAGAGCCTTGAGAGGTGTACCGAGAGGGTATGTAACCAGAAGAGGTTAAGGGAAACACCTTAGAAAAAGGTCTTAGTACCCCTTATAGAGAGATTGGTAGGAATGAGATAAACTTCTCCCAAGTGTTAGATTAAAAGAAAAGGTAGACCATTTAGATATGATGGAATATGTCCATAGCTTTCAAGTGTTAGCTTTAGACCTAAGGGGGAGATGACAAGATGAGAAATCGAGTCAAATGTTTGAGATTAAGATGATAATGAATTCAAAGAGTTTGGGGGATATCTTTTTAGAGGACCTTTCTGTAATGGAGTGATGTTAAAAAGAGGAGGTTGATGTTCTTATCGTGTTACAAATAGTGTGATAATTCCATATAAGGTTATTAACAATGAGGAAGAAAAGGATTAGGTTTTACTAAGAGAAATAGTTATAAGAGGGCCCTTAGGTGGCTCCGAAGGTGTTGGTTAGTAGGAGTCCATTGTGTTGCTAGAGTACTAAGCTTGAATATGGTGGTAAGGAGTAATAATCTTGGGATGACATTCCCTATCGAGGAATAGAACCCGAACATAAGGATTTGGGTTAAGCTTGAATGTAGTAAAAGCATACCATTAGATATAGACCTTAGTAAGAGTAACCCATTACATACCCAGTTCAGCCGACATTCGAGGACGAATGATCCCAATGGGGAGATATTGTAACACCCCAGAAATTTTTTGAGCTAAGTATTGAACCATCCTTCGTTGTGAGTAGGATTTTACTGAGAAATTAAAATTTCTAAAGTGTTAAGTTCACTGGATGTAGCACCTTGAGTTCGAAAAAGAACTAAATTGGAAATAGAAAAAAAATCTGAAATTTTGCAAGTTAAGCTAAGTATGAGTTTTAGGTAAACTTCAAACAACCATAACTCCTAGAAGATGATTAATTAGGTGTGATAAAAGATACCTTAGGAAATATCTTTGAATTATATTTCCAACGCCACCGAGTTTGCTAAGTTTCGAGGTTGAATGAATGAGATATGACCTTTTAAAGTTAGGTTGTCCAGTTAAGAAAAGATAGCCGAAAATAGTAAAGGGTAGTTTAGTCTTATCCTTACCAAATGAGATTTAATTCATTTTTAGTAAGGTTTTAAGGGTCTAATTCTATAGGTTCAGTTTTATAATCCTAAAATATGCCTAGGGTTTTAGTTGAGAGTTCAAGAAGATAAAAGAAGAGAAAAGAGGAGAAAAGAGGAGAGGATCAAAGCGTTCGTCAAGAGTCTTGCGTTTTGTTGCAGATTTTCGCCATGGGTTTAATCCCTAAGAGGTATGTAAGCTTCCATAGTGTTGGGTTTGTTCACCCACATGCCAAACATGTTATTTTCAACGCAAATTTCATTCTTGAAGTTGAAAGATTTTAGTTCTTGATGAGTTCTTGATAGGTGTTCTTGAAGTTCATTCTAAATCTTGTTGTGTTGGGTTTTGGATGATTTCTTGAGATCAAAGTGAGTGTTTTAAGATATGTATTGAGTAGATTAGAGTGTACATTTGTTAAGTAATCAATTCTAAGTGATTGGGGAAGAAACCGTTCGATTCTAGGCGAGTTAGGGTGGGAAAATGAGCAAAGAAATTCTTCGAGTTTTCTGGGTTGGGCTGGCGTGTTGCGCCAGCTAGAGCATCCCAAAGTTGGCTATGAATTTCAGGGGCTGGCGCTCCGCACCACCCATAGCCCCAGGGTCACCTGGCCCATCCAGTTTGTAATCGATTGGTCCATTTGAGTTCTTTCGATGGGTACCTTCACTCTTTTTCCATTCTAACTACTCTAAGCTACTTCTAAACACCTACAATCATTCCTAAGATGATCATAACCTTGAATTAATAATTCAAATTCCAGGTTGAGTTGAGAGTTAAGCTTTGAGAATTCTTTCGAACATTCTACGAAAGTCCCTTTGAGTCCTTTTGTGGAGTCTTCTACAACTTCTAGTAACTTGTTTCAAGACTCGAGCAAGTGAGTATGAGAATGAGGAAAATGTATTCATGGTCTACTTTGTCATCAAGAGATCTTTCATAGCATGAACCATAACTCTTGAATTCATAATTCACATTCAAATATTGAGAAAGTAAGTATGAGAATGAGAAGAGTTTTATCATGTGTTCCATAATGTTATGTAGACCTACGAGTCAAGTCCTTCATGCCCATAAATACCACATGAACTCCATAAGTAGAGTATCTATGAGAGGAGTAATATCTCCATGTCCTAAGTCTTAAGTATTGAGTTTCTAACCTATTTGAGATTACATTCCTAATCATGGGACTATTACATGTTACACATGAAGTCCTTCAGTTGAATTGTTCATGCCCATAATTCCGCATGAACCCTATAAGTCGAGCAGTCTTGGAATGAGAAGTATCTTTGAGTCCTTGAGTTGAGTAGTTCATGCTCATAAATTCCGCATGTACCCTCTAAGTTGAGAATTCTTGAAGTGAGTAGTATTGTTGAAGTTCTTGAGTTCCAATTATTGAGTTCTATCTATGGTTATTGAAAACCTTGTATTGAGTTGTTCACGTCCATAATTCGGCATGAACCATATTTTAAGAAGTCTTTTACAAACGTTTTAACTTTGTTTTAAGACTTAAGTTTTGAGTTAAGAAAAGAGTAAAGAGTAAAGAGTAAAGATTAAAGAGCTGATTTCATTTCTTCAAAAGATTATATCGGGACTATGTATTCCCTAAGAGTAAATGTTTTCATATTTAAACAAGGAAGGAAACTGAGATTTCAAAGGAGCCTTTGAGCTAGTTTTTTAGTAAAGAGGAAACTATGATTTCTAAGAGATCTTTTAAGCTAAGTTTTGAGTAATTATCCCAAACCGAAGAAAGAGTTTTGTTTTTACAAACATATGAGCTAAGTATATTTTGGGAGTAGAATTGAGCACCGATATGGGGATGCGAGTTCAGATAACTCAAGTTTCCATAAACCATGTAGCCATCATGGGTAGTAAAGGATCATACTTTTTAGATGACTCCTTAAGATTGTTTAAGCATAGACTAGTGGATCCACTTAGTGAGTTAGGTACTATACCCTCGTCAAGGTATACGATGGTCCTTGGCAACTTGAGGTAAAGTGATGTATCATCACTATAGCTCTTAAGTGATGGTTGTCGGTTAGAGAAACTCCCACAGAGTTATATTGTATTTTTATATACATACTGAGTATTATTGTATTTTTCAATACATTGAGTTGCTATCTACAGTTTTACAGCTTTTCATATATATTGCATCTTTTATTGTTGCATTATCCTTGAGTATTCCGAGTAGAGTATCTTATCCTTGAGTACTTCTGAGTTGAGTAAGTTTGAGTAGTTTTGAGTATCCTTGAGTATACCTCTGAGTTGAATATCTAATCATTGAGTTGAGCTATGTTTCTTTGAGTTGAGTGACTTGAGAAGAGTTAAGTATGTTTCCTTTTTATCAAAGTTCAAGCTTATGTTTATGCTTTAGAATTCCTCTTACATGCTCAAACATTCCACGTATTGAGCCATTTGGCCTGCATCTTCTCATGATGCAGACACAGGTATTCAGGATCATCAACTGGAGCTTTGTTGATACATCTGGAAGTTCAAGTTAGCTATGGCGAGCCTCTTTGTTTCCGGAGGATTTCATTTACTTTTCAGTTTAGTCAGGATGTCGTGGGTCTTGTCCCGACTTCCATCTTTAACAGTTAGAGGCTTCATAGATAGTCAGTATAGTTGAGAATTCTGTATTATTTATTTTATTAAATGTTTTAAAGACTTAAGTTGCCTATTTTATGGCGAGTTGAATATATTATTTTTATTCTAAGTTGTTCATTTGAGTTAATGTTTTACAAAGTTGAATTTATTGAATTTTATTTCAGTTTTAAGCTTTTGCATGCCTAAGTTAGTCTTCCGCTTGTAGTCAACCAGGATGAGGGTTCGCTTGGGGACCAACAATGGTTCTTGAGTGCCGGCCACGTCCATGGTGTAGACTCGGGTCGTGACATATACTATTTTAGACACTTAATAAATTAGTTACGAACAAAAAGCTTAATGATACTAATACAATATTTAATCTTATAAAATATTTTTGAAGCATGGTTTTATGAGTAATTTATGAAAAAGAAACATTCATGATACCTATAAAGTATGTAGATATTGTTTTAGTATCACATACTAACGAGTAGTGTATGCAAAAGAAAACATTAATGATACCAATACACTCTATAGATACTCTATTGGTATCACTTAGTACTGAGTAATTTATGCAGAAGAAAACCTTAATGATACCATTAGAGTATATAGATTCTCTTTTAGTATAATTTAACTAACGAGTAGGGTGTGAAGTAGGATTGTTAATGATACGAATATAGTATATAGATACTCTTTTAGTAATTGCTCATTTTTCCACATTATTTCTGAATGATACTAGATTAGTATGTCATATAATACTATAATATCATTTAGTAATTGCTCATTTTCTCCAGATTATTTATGAATGATACCACAACAGTATGACATATACTATTATGTCATCATTGGGTAATTTCTCATTTTTTCTTGATTATTTTTGAATGATACCAGATTAGTATGCCATATACTACTATGGTGTCATTTTGTAATTGTTCATTTTTTGTTGATTATTTCTGAATGATACCAGAACAGTATGTTATATATTACTATGGTATCATTTAGTAATTGCTCATTTCCTTCAGATTATTTCTGAATGATACAAAAACAGTATGTCATATACTATTATGACACCATTCAGTAATTGCTCATTTTTTCAGATTATTTCTGAATGATACCAGATTAGTATGTCATACACTACTATAGTATCATTTAGTAATTGCTCATTTTCTCCAGATTATTTCTGAATGATACCAAAACAATATGCCATTTACTATTATGGTATCATTCAGTAATTGCTCATTTTTTCTTGATTAATTCTGAATGATACCAGAACAACATGCCATATAGTACTATGCTATCATTTAGTAGTGTATAACATACATAAATCCCATAGTGTAAGACCTAAATTACATCTTATCCCTACTCTTTTTTATTTTACATAAATCCCTTAAAATATCAGCCATCCGGATACATAAGTTTCATCTGGATACATTAATTGTGATACATTATTAAACTTGTCTATTGCGCTTGATATGGAATATTAATGTAAAATTGATTTTCTTTCCCACAAATCACGCAAAACTAATTTTCTTTCTCACAAATCACGTAAAACTGATTGATATCAATCCATTCCAATCTGTAACAGCTTCACCAAATTCAAAAAATTAAAATTTTCATCTTCTCCATCAATTCGAAATCTTGAATCTCAAATCAGCCATTGTAGATGATTGGACAAATGATTCACGATTTTGAATCATCAATTCGGAATCAGTTGTGGAGGTTGTGGTCATTATTGTGTTTTGATGTGAATACTTAGAAGGTAACTAATCTGCATATGTTTGTTTGTTTGGCATTGAGTTCCAGAAGAATATTTGCTGGGACTTTCTTGTGGCTGGCCCTAAGCAAGCCATTGAAGCAGGACAAGTTGGGCTTAGATTAATTACTAAAACTGACATGTAAATTACTGTAAATGAATGGAGTATAAGCGCCACCAGTATAACAGATGGAAGGTTCGCAAGTGTAACAACCCGTATTATACATATGATTGTTATATTCTTGTGATACTTGACATAGCCGTATAGTATAGGTGAGGGACCATGTTTCTTATATGATTAGCATTGGTTTAAACTAGCTCGGAAGGTGATGTCAGCCTTGCACGTTTCAACATGTGTACAGTTAACTCCAACGGGAGTATTTAAACTCGAGACGGTAAGGTGGTAATTGAGCTTAAAGTGTAAAGTTAAGTGCTAAGTTAAAGCAAAAGGGATTAACATTTAAAAAATGGAATAAAATAAGTGAGCTGCTTGGTTGACTTAACTAAGCTAGTAGGTGCATCACCTACTTTGACTTATTGACCAGTCCAAAGGACCAAGTAGGTGCATCACCTACTTGAGCTATATGGATCTAGTTAAAAAGGCCAAGGTTTATGGATCAGATTGGGCCTTTGCTAATGGACTCACTTGAGGCCCAAGCAAAGTTAAATAACAGGAAAATGAAATTTAAGCCCGGCAGCCAAATCTGCCAAGGCCCAATATATTTAAGCCCAAGTGAAAGCTAGTAGGTGCATCACCTAGTTTGACCTTTTGAGTTGCTTCATGTACATAAGCAGGTGCATCACCTACTTGACCAATTAATGGCTGAAAATGGACCAAAAAGGGATGTTCTAGAGGATTATTTTTTTATGGTCAAGAAGGCTTCATATAAACCCAATTTGAGCTGATATTTTCACTCATTTTAACATACAAAATTCACAATTCACTCCATCTCTCTCTCTTTTCTCTTAAGAATTAAAACAACAGCCTTAAAGTTCCTTCTAGGGTTCTTGAAGAAATTCTCATATCTGCAAACCAAGGTAAGAGAAACACTTATGGATTTAGCTTAATTCTCCCATGGGAGACTAGAAAACATGTTATTCATGCTCAATTATAAGTAGAAGGCAGAAGTTTCCACAAGCTACTGCTTACTTTCCTTAATTATTAAGATACTTTTCTCTTCTTCTTTGGGTTAAGTGTGAAGGGAAGTTGAAGTTCTAGAGGAATTCAAGTTATAAGGAGAAGTTGCAGAAATTGAGGTAAGGTGACTGCTCCATTTCTTCCTCCTTATGTATGAGTTTGAGTGAGGAATTATGGGTGTGCTGTCATAAAAGAACTCAAGGGGTGGTGAGTTCAATAATTGGTTGTATGATAA
>JAJOOH010018952.1:0-12814 GCA_029582605.1 Solanum gracilifrons
ATATATATATATATATATATCATTAATGTTCTGTAATTTAATTGTTGCAACTTAGATATGTTAACTCTAATAATGCTAACATAATTTATTATGAAGTATCAATTAATTGGAATAGTATATTTAACTTCATTGTAACTGACAATTTAATTAACAATTCTTTAGTTTTCTTTCTAATAGATAACTTATAATTAGAAAAATAATTAAAATATATTTATTTAGTATTTAATTACTTAGATGCCTTATTTAGTGTAGGGGTAAAATGGTAATCCAACTTTTCATCTTTGGAGTTTTCCACTTTCAATAATATATGATATGTATATTTTGTAATGTTATCTGTAGCTAGAGTATTTCACGAAGAAAAAGTATCTTAATTTGTTGACATATTCAATGATTTCAAAGAAGGAAGATGAAATAAAACACTTAGATTCTATAAATAATGCTCAAAGGTATTCTATTACTTAATAAATCATATGTCCGTAAATATACTATAAAAGTGATCTTCTCTTTTTTCAACTAAATATATTATAAAGATTGAATTTTTGGAAATTTTTTCTTTAGTAAGGTAATAATTTATAAGTAAACTAATATTGGAATCATTTGGGTAACACATGTTTCTCTCTTCGTTATTATAATTTCACAATTATTTTTTCACCTTCTTGGTTTTTCAGCAACTCAATATCTTGTTCATTAGAAAAAAATGAAACTATGGGCGTACAACATAACTAGATAGATCCGATGAATCAAATGATGACGTCACTGAACAACATGGCAGTGAGATTCACAAGTCTCTAAATGATGAATTTAAAATGGTTGCTTATTTGTAGGAATGAAATATAGAATTTTAATTACCTGTATTACCTGCAAAGTACTTTACAAGAGAGGACATGAATTTTTAATATGTGGGAAATAAAAATGTAGTGCTTTCCTCCTATCTTAATCATTAATAAAGTTTCGAGCACTGCCCAAAGAATGAAATCATTAGATAGTTAGTCCATTATTATATTACCACAACAACACTTAATTTATAGACTTTCAGGAAACTCTAATCAAACAATGAATGTGTAATTTAAATCTAATTCTAATTCGTTTTTGTCTCTATACTATCCTACGAATTGAGTCCCTAGTCCTTCCCTTGAATTCTTGCCTCGATGAATCAAAGTTTTATGTTCTATTCGTAGGGTAGTCCTTTATTGGGGGAGGGAGAATTATTATGTTTATAATCCTATAACTAAAAATTGGAATCTTATCGATCCTCAAAAAATATTATCATTGAATTGATCCAATAGTTGTTTTTTGCATTTGATCCTCGTAGTAATATTGAATTGTGTTATCACATTGTTGTTGTAGTTTGTCATCTTCGCTATCCATTCGTCTATTTTGAGATTTATTCATATCGATCAATTTCTTGGAGATGCACTTTTTTTAAGAATGTTTTGAGTTAGAATATACAATTTTATTAGTGGGTGTATTTTAATGAATGAGATGACTTACTTGAATACAACATCAAATGATGTGCTAGCATTCAATGTGAAAAATGTGATCACAATAGTTCTATATGTGCCTATCCACCTAGGAGAGATGGTGTCTTAACTAAGATACAAAATGAGCTATGATATGTAACTTCTTATAATGACTATGGATATTTATTTATATTAGAATTTATGGAAGAATGAGCATGTGTCTTAAGTGCAGTGTATGCATAAATTTTGGACAAAAAAAGTCTTAACAAGCATGTGAGATATTTTTCAATTAGAAAACCATTCTTATGCTCTTTGTTGAAGTATATTATTCACTCCTTTCAGCATATATAACTGTTTTAGATCACCACAATGTCATCGACACTGTAAATACAAGGTGATACACTGCACGATACTGTAACACTTCAAATTAGAAAAATAAATTTCTGAAATGCTTAAAACGACTTCTTGTTTCTTTGATTTATGCATACACTTCTTTTGATACATATCCATAACTCCAAGTATATCTAATATAAATATATCCGCACAGTCATTAAAAACAGTTACATATCATAGATCAGCTTCTATCTGGGTTAAGGTACCATATCTCGCAGGCGGATAGGCATATGTAGAACTCTTGTAATCTCTTTTTCACATTAAATGCTAGCACAACATTTGATGTTGTATTCTAGTAATCCATTACCTTCATATAAAATCTCCCACCAATAACAATTATATCTTCTAACTCAAAACTGTCTAACGAAGAGCACCTCCAAGAATTTGATTGAGATGAGTTTATCTCAAAGAAGACAATTGGTTGATCAACAGAAGGGACTGCAATGACAATATGATAATATGATTCAATAATACCTTTAGGATGAAATGCAAGAATAGCAGTTTGATCAAATACATGATAATATTTTTGAGGAGGGATAAGTTTCCAGTCTTCAATTATAGGATTATGAACATAATAATTCTCCCTCTCCTAAGAAAAAAGTAACCTACTACTAGAATTTAAAACATTGTCGCTTTCAAACAAAAAACCAAGGGAAGGACTCGAAACCCATTAGCAAAACAATCCAGTGACAAAGCAAGTATCATGAAAGTTTATAGAATGAAGTAATTTTCTCAAATTATAACAATGGACTAACTATCTAGTGATTTCATTATTTGGACACTTCCTGAAAGTTCATAGAACGAAGTACATATTTCATGGCGACGTCATTGATCATCATGTCTTCTCTTCTAATGTAGTCTTAATCTAATATAGGTAATTAAAACTCTTCAGTCTATTCTTGCTGATACACCATAGTCTCAATGTCTTCCTCTGGAAACTTGTGAATCCCTCTACCCTGTTGTTCGGTCATGTCATTATCCATTTTATCGAGCTATCTATTATGTGGTACTTACAAGATTTTATTTATGTTTTTTAATGTGCAAGTAATTGAGGTGTCAGAAAAGCAAGAACAAGGGGGCGAAATGGAGGCAAAATCGTAACACCAAAGAGAACCATGCGTGATCCAAATCATTCCAATGTTACAATGCTTATAAATTATTTACCTTACAAAAGAGAAAATCTTCCAAAACTGTAATGTCATGACCCAGGGTACCCCCTAGATGTAACAAGGCGTATAGAACCTCGAATTACTCCATACTAGCCACTTACCATATCATAACATAAGATAATAGAAAAGTGCAAAAATTTAAATTATTTTTCCAATACAATAAAGGTTTCATAAAACTAAGCGGAAGTCATACACTTGTCTCAAACCCTCTAAAACATGAATAGTCTTGGGACACAACCCATACAATAGTTCTTACATAAAATAAAGACATAAAAGGATAGGGTGATCAAGTCCTCGATGCGATGAGGACTCCTAAAACATCTCTTCTTGATGTACTATGAACCTAACCTTGAGGATGAAAGTCAATATTGCCAAACCCTACATTTGATAAGAATGTAGGCAAAAGTATGTGTTAGTGCAATAATGTACTAAATATGATGGCTAGCATAAATCATCAACATGAGCATGTCGAAGGAATTAGTCAACATAAGACATATACCGTAATCATAAGAGACATCAACATAAGGCATAGGTTATAGACATAAGAGACAATAACATCAATCATACGCATAATCAATGAACCTAGATCAACATAATATACTATAAACACTTCATAAATAACCTCGAAGCATGCTTATGCAATGCATGAATAAGACCTTATAAATCTCACCCATGCTAAGCAAACCAATTTAGACCCTCCTTCACATTCATCATCTTTTGATCTCATCCTTAGCTTATTTCTCATAGACAAGGGAACATTCACCGTTAGTCAAACATTTCGAGGAAAGCAAATATAGCAACAATCCAAGTTAAGAATACACTATACGAGTCAACCTCATATCAAATCATACTTAAAATACTTCCCTAGAGTAACCTTAGTTCATTATTAAACTTCACATTGTGGGAATTAGCCTTAACCGATATGTGACCATGTGAGCTACTACATGATTACCCGATGTTACCCACACCAAAAAGGGTTGTCCAACTTGCCTAAGATAGAACCATGATTTTTAGCTTATGTGGATCCATTAGCTAAATAACCTACGGAGTCACATAGTTTATGGATAAGGATATTGCTACTAGAATTATGTACTCAACTGGCGTTAAAGGTCTCCATCCCATGATATATACTTGGGGAACCCGAACTCAAAAGGATCCCATTAGGAAGTCGAACTCAACTAACGTAAAAGCTTCCATCTCATATTCAATATCCACTCGGTGGTAAGCATAATTCCAATGGAATACTTATTAAGTCCTACTTGACTCACGTTCAATGGAAGAATGTCCTTGACAACCAATCTATGTTAGTTCATTAGGATAGGTCTTGGATTATGGATGAGAAAACCTTTCACATCATGTCCACATGTAAGTAAACCTTTCAACCTAGAATCTTCATTACGTGAGAAAACCTTCCACATCTTGTTCATTATGAGTTCGTGAGGATAACCTTTCAATCAGCTCAGAAAAATAACATATTCATTAACACTTCACTCTCAAAGTGTACTCATAGCATTTATATAGATCTCATGTATAACCTCATACTTTACCCTTTCAAGGTTCAAAGGTCACTTTCAACCAACACATCTAGAATCTAAGCATTAGTCATGGATTTCATAATAACAAGTATACCTTCAAAATATATGTCATGTGGGTAAATCCTTCCACTATAATCCTATCCACCATTCATTAAACACATAAGCCTCAATCTGAAAGGCTTAGCATTTATAGTTCATCATGTTAGCTTTACTCTCAAAGCCCGAACAATTAACATTCATAATTACAAGCCTTACTCTCAAAGCATTAATCCTCACAATTATCACATATGCCTAGATCTCAAGACATTCTAATAACATGCTTAATTCTTAAGTAATTTTAATCATATATCATCATATAAGTTCAATCGCAAGCATTAATAAGTCATAATTCATCATACATACTTGATCATAGTAAATTCATATCTATAAGATTTAATCTTAAGAAATTAATGTCTATGTGGTTCCATCTAAAGCAAATATATAGTGTAATTCATCAATCCTATAAGGTCACATCTAGGCCCTCAATTTCCCCTTTCATGGCACAAAACCTAACTATATCAAATTCACCCTAGAATCATAGGTTAAGTATGAATATATGTATAATCATACAAAAAGTATGTAATTCCATCAGAAATAAGCATAAACAATCACAATCCACTCTTTTAGATCATAACCCATAACATTAGTAGAAGAAACCCTAGTTAGACTTGGGGAATTCTTCTTCTAAATTGGGGAAAACATGGGGCCTTCATGGATGAAAGGAATCCATGAATGAATAAGACATCATACCTTGATTACAAAGCCTACCAAGCTTGAAACAATGGAGCCTTGAGTTGACCTAGCTTGACCCTCTTCTTCTTCTTCTTCACTTTCTCACTTTCTAGAGAGATGATATTTGAGAAAGAATTGGTTTTATTTTGGGGATTTAGAAATAATGGATTGGATGACTTAATTTAGGGGTCTCAAGTCTTTATATGGGTGGTTTAAATTAGGCTAAAATGACACCACTTAATCCTCATTAAAACAAGAAAACCCCAAAGTATCCCTAAACTTAACCACCAAAAACCACCCAACTTCCCCATCCACGAGACCCCGACATGGGGAGTAGGTCGACCTACGGCCCCTTCTGGTTGGGCATGGTTTGGGATTCAGAGACATTGGAATGAAGGGCTTGAACCACGACCCCCAACCACGAGGCGTGGACCCATCCAAAGGGCATGGGTCTTGCCCGTGGTTACTGCCTTAGGCAGATATCAAGGGGTGGTCATCCATGAGCCCACCCATGGAGCGTGGGTCTAACCACAGGGCGTAGTTGGCCCCTCGTGGGTGACACCCAAAATAATAAAAATGGCTAGGCTTGCCTCATTCGCATACGGGGTGTTACAATATCTCCCCTTTTGGGATCATTCATCTTCGAATGACGTTGTAGGCAATTTTCAAAGAAGACGACTCAAGAGTAGCAACCTGTCATGCATGCAACATCATTAAAAATGCACACAAACAAGGAGGAAACATCAATTCCAACTCAAACATACTCAATGCACCACAACTCCACAAGGAAGTAGGAAATATATCTAACAACCCATTATGCATGAAATTTAAACATTTCTCATGTTCCTAGGAGGAATTACCTTCTCCAAGCTTTAACGAATACTCAACAATTATCATGGAGTCTAAATGCAAGTTAATCTCAAAAAACATATCAAAATATGTTCATCGATTCATCTCATGAGGTCAAATAGGTAACTTATACTCAATGCACAACAACATGAGGAAATCAAGCATGCAAACTCATTTTCTTTGAAAAACACGAGCTTTTCATGAACATGCACCACACAAGGAAATTATGGGAACATCTTAAACACACATGACTTCAAATAAAGAACAAACCACGGGGAACCCATCATCTCAAAGCTAAAGGAGGAATATGAGGAAAAATGGATGAGGATATCGGGATATCTTATTGTCCCTCGGCCTCCCAAGTAGTACCCTCAACTAAAACCCTCACTTAAAGATCACTCCTCAACATTTTCAAGGAAACCACTTCCTTGTTTGTCAACCTTTTGACATGCCGTTCTGGGATCTCAACTGGTACCTCTAAATTAGAGAGGTTCTCGTTAAGCAAATCTCGCTCATATTACCAACACCACTCAAGATCTCATATGAGCCTACCAAACCGGGACTAAACTTCTTAAACTCCCTACACCTCTCAAGGTGAGAATTTAGAGCAAGCCCAAATCATGAACATCAAGAACACTTAACAACCTTGTTATCTAAGCACACCATCTCCACCTTGGGAGTAAACCTATATGGACTCCCTAAGCACCAATTCCTTTAATTCTAAGGTCAGACCAAGTTATCACTAAGCTTTCATATCGATCACACAAGATAATTCAAAGTCAATGTGGGTTGCACTACTACCCTTTTTAGGAATCTACTTCTTCAACACATCGAGGCATTTCTTAGACACCCTATTCACCAAATCTATCACCATACCCTAAAACTCATAATGACTAAGTCAGGTTGTACCATCAAATAATCATAACTATTATGCAACCCATTCATACCAAGGAAAACATCAAAGTCTATGAAGTCACAAAAGAAAAGCAACACCGGAATCTAAATAAGCATAAAACACATACCGGGAGCTACATTCAGTGGACACTCTTGTTCACCTCTAGCTTGGAAAGCATAGAACCTAATAACCTCATAATTTTCCCTTCCAACGTTCAGAGCTCACTTCCAGTCAACACATCTAGAATCTAAGCATTAGTCATGGATTTCATAATAACATGTATACCTTCATAATATAGGTCATGTTGGTAAATCCTTCCACTACAATCCTATCCACCATTCATCAAACACATAAGCCTCACTCTCAAAGCCTTAACATTTATAGTTCATCATATTAGCTTTACTGTCAAAACTTTAGCAATTAACATTCATAATGACAAGCCTTACTCTCAAAGCATTAATTTTCACAATCATCACATATGCCTAGATCTCAAGATATTCTAATAATATGTTTCATTCGTAAGTAATTTTTATAATATATCATCATATAAATTCAATCTCAAGCATTACTAAGTCATAATTCATCATACATACTTAATCATAGTCAATTCATGTCTATAATCTTTACTCCTAAGAAATTCATGTCTATGTGGTTGTATCTCAAGAAAATATATAATGCAATTCATCAGTCCTAGAAGATCACATCTAAGCCCTCAATTTCCCCTTTCATGGCACAAAACCCAACTATATCAAATCACTGTAGAATCATAGGTTAAGCATGAATACATGTATAATCATACTAAAACATGTTATTCCATCATAAACAATCATAATCCACTCTATTATATTATAACCCATAACATTAGAAGAAACCCTAGTTAGACTTGGGGAATTCTTCTTCTAAATTGGAGAAAACATTGGGGCATCATGAATGAAGGGAATCCATGAATGAATAAGCTATCATACCTTGATAAAAAAGCCTACCAAGCTTGAAAGAATGGTGTCTTGACTTGACCTTGCTTGACCCTCTTCCTATTTTTCTTCTTCTTCCCTTTCTAGAGAGAGGATATTTGAGAGTGAATTGTGTTTCTTTTGGGGATTTAGAAATAATGGCTTGGATGACTTAATTAAGGGGTCTAAAGTCTTTATATAGGTGGTCTAAATTAGGCTAAAATGACACCACTTAATCCTAATGAAAACTGAAAAACCCCCAAGCACCCCTACACTTAACCACCAAAAACCACCCTACTGCCTCATCCACAATACCTCGACCATGGGGCGTAGGTAGACCTACATACCGTCTTGGTTGGGGTGCCGTTTGGGGTTTAAAGACACTAGAATAAAGGGCTTGAATCACGACCCCCAACCATGAGTCAGTGACCCATCCACGGGGAGTGGGTCCTGCCCGTGCTTACTGCCTTAGGCATATATCAAGGGGTGGTCATCCATGATCCCACCCACGGTGCGTGGGTATAACCACAGAATGTCGTTAACCCCTCGTAGGTTACACTCAAAATCCTAAAAATGGTTAGGTTTGCCTCATTCACATACGGGGTGTTACATCTAGTGTTTATAATGAAAGATCATCCCTTAAAGCGTATTTACAAACTAAAGATTTTTTAAGTCATGCAATACCTCTAAAAATGAGAGGACTAAGTCTTTCTTACACATAACTCCTTGCAAACTAGCCAAAGGAATCAAGTCGAGGTTATTCCTATTATCACCCAGGACACTAGCAAACTCATGATGACCAATGGTGAAAGTTCCTAAATTTTCCTTTTTTTATATTTCATCTACTGAAACAATAGAACTAACCTGGCGAGTCAACTTTACATCTTCTTCATGAGCTCCCTTTTTCTCAGTAACCATAATTTTCAAATGCTATTTGATTCCAGGACTTTGATGTAAAGCATCGAGCTCTAGGAATGGGACATTCAACAGTACCGATTTTAGAACCTTAATTAGTGTACTTTTTCTTTGCAACATCCTTTCTTTCTTAATAAATCTTTGAGGTGATAGAACTTTTGATACCTCTGTAACTACCTCCTCAATCATGGAATTTCAATTTTCTTTCATATCAGGTTGAATAATATCTCTCTCTTTGTTAAGTACATTCGGTTAAATAGCTTCAGACTTTTCTACCTTTTTTGGGAGCAACCTGATACTCAATTTCTAAAATAGCAATCACATCATAAAAGATGAAATAAAGCCAATATGTACTTTCTAACTTTTTACGAATCTTATTTTTTCATGAAATTATTTACTTGCTGAATCATTCAAACTTACATCTTAGAGTCCAAAATATTTTTCGCACTAGCAATCTAGCTTGTGATCATGTTTTACACACAATACTTACACACAAGTCTAACACTTTATAATAAACGTCCAAACAAGGAAATGCAACACATTATATACCAAATATAGAGTGCAGGAATGTGCTTTCATATGGTAGAATATATCCATTTATATAAGCTTGCTTAATGAGCAGAATCTGATTTAACTTGATTATCAGATTTAATTGATAAATGAAGGAAAATAAAGAGATTGACAATGTTTATAAGGCCATAAATTATTGAAAATGAAAGAAAAAAAGAGTCTTTAAGATTTAATTTATTTCGTTTGTCTTCCAAGGAAATTAAAACATTAGTATTTAATATTTAATTAGATATTTTTGCTACTTTGATTTTTTGCAGGAAGAAAAATGCGATCAAAGTATTCATTATTTTTTTGTCAAATCTGTCAAGCGCTTATTATCAATTTAATCATTTCTATCCAAACTTGTAACATTTTATTTTAAGAATTAGTTTCCAACGAGCTCTCAATATTATTTTGAAGTTCAATGATCATACACTAGTTTGTATACACTTCACCCCGCCTGGTTGATCATAATAAAAAAACTGTAATAGTAAATTATTTTTACTATAAGAAAATAACATAACACTTTAAGTATGATTGGTGAATTGAAAAAACCTAAATAATATCTTAGGTGCTAAGTAGATTCTTATAGATTGGCACCCTTAGAATTAAGGGATTTATTTTCATTTTTTTTCTTTATACTTCTTTGTTTTTTACCCCTATTTAATACTTACCTTTAAATCCATTTTTTCAACTCTTGTGTCCCTTTAGACTGTTGTATCCCTTCATTTTCGTCTCTTCAGGATCCACCTATAAAAACTAGGCAAATGAAACCAGTTGTTGTATCTTCCTTTTCTGTAAAAAAAAAAAATCATCCCTAATTTCTGTCAAACTTCACCAATTCTTTCAAAGCCTGCATTGGCTGTTTATAAAAAAAATAATGAATTATAACTATGATTTACTTGCATCTTTTTCTTCCATTCAACATGTCAAAGGAAAAACAATTTAAATGGCTCAATTCTTAAATAACATATCATAACCATCACAAATTTTTGGTTCGTGCCTACTTATTTTTATGAGTTTTACCCTACTGTCATCAATTTATTCGACAAATTAAGTTTGTGTTTTCTTCAATGTTCTGTAAAATTTTATCTGTTATGAATTTTTATTGAATTACTTTTGTGTTTTGGATATGAAAACTTTTAAGGCATTCTTGATGGAATCAATTGAGGAAGAGATAACAAAGGGAGAATATATTCCACCACAACTTGATAAGATACTTGTATCTACTAATATATATTATTGAGAGTTGAATTTCTGTTGTATTAATCATATCTCAAAATATTTATAAAGTTTGGCAGAAATTGTAAAGTCGCAATCATTTGGAAAAGTCATAGTCTATCGAAAAAGCCACAAACCTTTGATGTGACAAGGTGTCTACTTTTAATATATTTTATCATATAAATGTAGTATGAAATATTTTGTAGAACTTTTACTAAGACTTTTGGTATTATTACTTATCCTGCTTTGTATTGGATTACTTTAGTGTTTTGGGATATGAAAACTTTTTACTCTTTCTTGGTGGAATCAGAATTAAGGAAGAGACAAAAAAGATAGGATATATTCTGCCGCAACATGATAAGGTATTGCAATCTCATAATATAATAATTTAGAGTGCAGAACAAGTATATAACTCATATAGAAAATTTCATAAAACTGAGGGTAGAACCATAGATTGAAGTTTTCATTGACTGAATAAAAGTGTAGGGTGTGAGGAAGAACTAGTCCAAAACTATGAATACTCTTACATACCCGAACGAAGAATGTTTTTGAAGAAGTTTGAAGAAGAACTTGATTGGAAAACTTGAAATCCTAATTTGAAGGAGAACGATCAGGAAAACTTTTCTTCATATTCTTAAATTAGTTTCTTGAAAACCCTTTGGCAAAGAATTAATATTTTCATTAATGATTCATAATCATATGAATAAAATTGTGTCAGGACCCGAGTGTACACCCTAGACGTGGCCGACACTCGAGAACCATTGCAGGTCCCCAAGTGAACCCTATAACACCCCGTATTCGAAATAAACCAAAAATGCAGATTTTGAGAAGTTTCAGGTGCAACCCACGGTTGACATCCACGGACCGTAGGTCAGACCACGGCCCATGCTGGTGGTCCATGGTTCAACACTGAAACCCCTCCCAGACCCAGCTCAGAGAATTGGCTAAGTCCCGACTCACGGACAGATCCACGGTCCGTAGATCAGACCACGGTCTGTGGTCTGTGTCCGTGGATTGAGACTTCCCTTACCCAGCCTCTGACACAAACTACGGTCGACCAGCACGGACCGTCATTTGATCCACGGTCCGTAGGTCTGACCGCATATGAGGGTCAGCAGCTAGTTAGCTGAAAATTATTGATGGGTCAACTTCAGATGGTCATAACTTTTAGCTAAAAAGGAATTATGTGTCCCATTACCTATGGTTAGATAGATAATTGGATTATCTCTCCAACGCCACCGAGTTTGCTAAATTCTGACCTCCGAGTAAAAAGTAATGCTCCTTTTAGTGAAGCCCTGTCGGGAAGACTCGACCTACGGACCCAATCGACGGTCCGTCAATTGATTGACGGCCCTTCAGTCCAATCCGTAGGTCACTCCGACAGCAGTTAATTCATGGGTCTTTGGTCTTTTCCTATTTCATTTCACCCCTAAGGTACGTCGTTTAAACCCTAAATCATGAGATTTTAATTTGTTTAAGCCTAGAAACATAACTAGAACTTATCCAAGTCAATTCATTAATCAAAACTTAGAAAATTAGAATCAAGAGAGGAGAAAAAGGTCAAGAACCCTAGTTCAAGAACGCAGCAAGGTTTCATCAGTTCCAACCCCGAAATCGAAAGATTTCTCCGTGGAATTCATCACCAGGTATGTGGGATTTCACTAGTGGGTTCCTTTCGCCCATTAGATCCCTAGAATTCAGTCAGTTTCTTGATTCCCTTATTATGAATAGACCTAGGGTTTCTAGAATTACAGCAGATCATTATAAATTAGTTATTAACATGTTCCAAATCAAATTATCATGTTATTGTTCAGTTTATCGCATGAATTTCAGAACCCTAGCTATGTATTTCTTTAGTTCTTGAATTACACATGCTAGGTCAGATATCTCAGTTATTCAGTGATACATGCCTCAGTTTATGAATGCATCATTATCAGATTAATTGTTACATTCTCAGTTTGCATGTTCAGTTCGAGCTATCCAGTATATACAAAAATTCAGTCATAACTAGTTAACTACTTAATTCATTGGGAGTAGCATAATACCGAGTTGGACTAGGGTTTCAGCGTACCCATATAGTCCCAGAACTACTAGCCACGTAGGTGTA
>JAJOOH010018953.1:0-12855 GCA_029582605.1 Solanum gracilifrons
TATATATTATAAAAAAAACTAAAAAGTCACTGAAATTGCTAAAATATAGTCATAACCCACTCATCTAATTCATACTAGATTTTTCAAAATATATTTTTATAATAAAATTATTTTAACAATATGAATTAATTTGAATGAAGTATCAACCCACAATTTAATGAGATAAAATGAAATAAACTAAGCTAATAAAGAAGTAGATTTAACAAATTATGATTTTTTCTACTTTTCATAAACTAATTTATCACTTCTAGTTATGACCTCCAAGAAATTTAGTATTGACGTGACTTGTGAGTTGCCATCTCTTTTAATAGAAAAAATAGAGACACAAATTGACGATGGTTTACTTTGAATGTTCTCGTATAAAGTTGTCGCATTTCAATATGAGATTTCGAGATTATAATATCAAATTTCAAATTTAAAAAGTATGAGGTATGAGGTCATATCACGATTTCAATTTTTTATATAAAGTTTGATTCATAAGTTTATATTTTATATAAAAAATAGATTTATCATTTTAAATTTTAAATTATATATATATAAAAAAACTCATGTTTGGCATGAAAAGATTGTTTATATCATGTAAAATGATTATGTAAAAGAATAACTAGTTACTATTATTAGTTGAAGTTTATATTTTGTAAAAAAAGAAGATTTATCATTTTAAATTTTGTAAAACACGACCATATTCGACCTAAAGAAATTGTTTATACCCTATAGAATGATTATATAAAAGAATAAATAGGTACTACTATTAGTTGACTAATGAATCCTTCTAAATTAGTATGTGTTAATCATTTTGAACATTTTAATAAGATATTAAAGAACATTTCATTCTTTCTATTCATTATAAAATACAGTATAAAGTACATGAAAAAAGTTTCAAATAAATTAATTATTTTAAGTAGTAATTATTCTTTGACATATAATTATATCTTTATTTTGACATATAAATATTTAATGAATATATTTTATATTTTAAGATATAAATAAAAATAAATTTATCATACACCTTTTAAATTAATATTTCTTTAAGTAGAGAAGTAAATTAAAGTCTGTGGCACGTGTTTATTAGCTTCTGTGATTGGAGCAAGTTAAGAATATTTACCATTAATGTTAAGTAGCAAGTGAAGACTGAAGACCAAATGAATAAGTCCAAATTTGAATATCCAAAAGTAAGTATGATTGATCTATTCAAAGTTCAACCTAATGGAGTACTTCTTTTTTATTATTATTTTCATCAAAATGATGATACAACTCCATTTCCTTTCTGAATTACTTTTGGCAAGTCTTCTTCTAGATTTGTTTCAAGTTTATAATCTTTTCCCATGTAAAAGACGGGAAATCATCCGTAATTTTCGATGAAATAGAAAAGTAGATTTTCAGTCATTTAGGGGTCGTTTGATAAAGTGTATTAACAAAAATAATTCATGCATTAATTATGTATTTTAGTAATATCTTGTTTGGTATACTTTTTCAAATATTAGTTATACATTCTATTGTGTATTAAGGTGCGTATTACTAATAGTATGAATGTATCTTCAATATCTACCAAACTAAGAGAAAAATAGTATGCTTTCTTTTCTAGACCATCATAAAGTGGTTTGTAAACTTTGAGGGGTCGTTTGGTTACTATGATTAAGATCCAGATTCTAGGATCATTAAATCTTGGATCACTCTCTTTGTAACCAAACGACCCCTAACACACATCGTGTTGTATAGGAAATTAGAAGATAGTGATTTTGGAGAAAATTTTATGTGTCTATTTTCTATCCACTGTAGCTGTTTTATGCAAGTTTTGTACATAAAATAAATGAGAAATGAAAATACAATATTTACACTTGTCCATTCTTTATTTGTCTATGTACTAGCAAAATAACTAATTAGATTTACACATGCTCCTTCACAGTTGTATTTGTGTGTGTACGTATGAGATTATGTCCAGCTAATGTGAGATCAATGGTCCTTGGGTCTACATGTGTCCTCCCTTTTATTTTCCGTAAAATTTTAATCTCCAACTTTGGACAAAGACTTCCTGTAGTCTGAAAATTGATTCACTTCTCTCCTCTTCTCCATTTCATCATCTATTCCATTTCTCTGTTTAATTACTAGACCATGTTGTACTCCAATATCCCCTCTCAAGTTGGAGGGGAGTGAAACAAACACCCAACTTGTCGAGTGCAGATCTGTAAGGAACCCCTGATAAGGGTTTTGTGAAGAAATCAGCCAGTTGAAAGGAGGAGGGAACAAAATTGAGAGATATTAAGCCAAAAAGAAATTGTTTTCTCACAAAGTGGCAATCTAATTCCACATGTTTAGTATGTTCATGAAAAACGGGATTCTGAGCTATGTGAATTGCCGCTTGACTGTCGGAATGAATCGGGACTGGCAAAGATGGTAAAACTGAAAGGTCAGTCTGAAGACGAGTCAACCAAGTGATTTCAGCAATGACTCGGCGCATTGATCTATATTATGCCTCGACTGAAAAGAGAGATATAGAAACTTGTTTCTTTGACTTCCAAGAGACAGGAGACCCTCACAAGCTTATAAAAAGACCACTAACAAAACGACGAGAGTCTTGATAAGGGCCCAATCAGCGTCACAGAAAGCAAGAATAGAAAATGAAGAATATGTGTTCATGAGAAGACCTTGATTGGGATTTTCTTTGAGGTAACGAAGAACATGAAAAACGACTGAAAAATGGGCAACTCTAGGACTCTGCATATGATGGTTGAGTATCAATACCGCGAAAGAAAGATCAGGGTGAGTATGTGTCAAGTAGTTCAACTTGCCAACGAGTTGCTTGTAAGTTGTGGGATCATCCAAGAGAGGACCAGAATCAGTCCCCAATTTGATTGAGGGATCTAAAGGAGAGGAAACCTTAGTGATATGGGAACAATCATACTCAGAGAGGAGATCAAGGGTAAACTTTCTTTGAATCATAATCAAACCTTGTGATTCCCGTAGAATTTCAATTCCTAAGAAGTAGTGTAAATTTCTTAGATCCTTGATGCAAAACTCAAAATATAAAAATGCTTTGATATATGAAATCTCTACTGAATTATTTCATGTGATTACTATGCCGTCCACATAAATGGCCAGTAAAGTGATAGAGTTCCCTGTGTTTGAAAAATAAGGAGTAGACATTTAGAGAAGATGAATAACCTTTAAAACTGAGTACTCCTGCAAGTCGAGCATACCATCATCGTGAAGCTTGTTTTAAAATATAAAGGGATTTTCTGAGCTTAACATGTTGAGGACTAGGTGAAACTAATCCAACAGGAAGTTTCATATAAACCTCTTCGTGCAAATCCCCATGTAAGAAAGCATTGTTTACATCTTGTTGATAAATAGGCTGACTTTTCTTTACTGCCACAGCAAGAAGACACCTGATGGAAGTCATCTTGACAACAGGGGAGAAAGTTTCATTGTAGTCAACTCCTTCTCTTTAAACATCTCCCCTGATAACGAGTCTAGCCTTTAACCTTTCCACAGTCCCATCTGATAAATGTTTGACCTTATAGACCCATTTACAAGGTGATGCCTTCTTACCTTGTGGCAATAAAACTATATCCCATATTTTGTTCCTTTCCAGTTCCTTAATTTCCTTACTCATAACGTCCCTCCAACTAGGATGATTAGAAGCCTTTGCATAACTACTAGGTTCTGAAATTTGAGATAGAGATTGAAGGATATGTTGATTCTAAAGTGATAAAGCTGAAAAAAGAAAAGGTAGAAGGATGTACTGGAGTAGTAAAACATGCCTTAGACACATTCGTAAGGATCAAATTGCTAAAAATATAGTCATCTAGATAGGCTGGTTTTCTAGAGACTCTTTTTGTTCTTCTTCAAGGTGGAGGAGGTGAAAAAGAACTTGGAAACTAAAGGTAAATAGGAGAAGTAGGAACAAAAGAAGATGGATAATGTTGAACAGTAGAGGGAGTTTTAGATATATTAGTTTGATCGGATGAAATGGTAGAACTAGAACTAGGAAATGAATTGTTTGTACCATCAGTTGATACATTAGTGTTGAAAGATTGAGGTGAAATGGGGAAAACAGATTCCTGATCATTTGAATATGAAGTGAAAGGAAAAATATCTTCATGAAAATGTACATCCCTTGAAATAACAATCTGCCTAGTCTCTAAGTCCAAACATGTGTATCCATTTTGAGTATCTGAATATAAGGTTTGGCTCTAGGATCGAATTTCTCTCTGTTATAAGCTAGAGTAGAAACATATGTCAAACAATCAAATACCCGTAGTCTTTCATAAGTTGGTCTCTTGTTGAATATTACGTCATAAAATGTTTTTCCATTCAAAACTTTAGAGGGTATTCTATTTATAAGATGAGTGGCAGTGAGGATGCATTCACCCCAATAATGAATAGGAAGTTTTGACTGGAAAAGTAAAGCTCTAGAAATCTCCAACAAATGTCTATGTTTCCTTTCCACAACTCCATTTTGTTGTGGAGTTGAAACACAAGAAGTCTAGTGAACTATCCCTTTAGAGGATAGAAAAGATGTTGATTCATTACTTTTTCGATCTTACTATCTTCACCTTAACATTGAATTGCCTTTCCACTATTGACATGACATTCTTTAGTACATGAAAAGCATTACTCTTAATTTTCGACAAATAAGTCCAAGTTTCCCTACTAAAATCATCGACAATAGTAAGGAAATATTTTAAACCATTATGTGTAGGTTCTTTATAAGGACCCCAAGTATTGATGTGAATAATCTCAAAAATTCTATTAGACTTGATGTGATTAATAGGAAAGGATAACCTAGATTAACTTACAAAGGGACAAACATTACAAGTGCATTCAGAAAGAGAAGGAAAATTAATGAAACTAATGTTTTTCATTGCATGAAAAGGAAAATACCCCAACGTTTGTGTCAAAGTATTACATCAGATTTTGACTTGACAGAAACAGAAAAAGAGACTGAAACTGATTCAGAACATTTGTATGGAACTAACATATTTTTGATTGCCTAAAATAATAGCTATGAGTAGTACTACTTGGTTTAAGCAACAAGAGTTCATCCTTATCCTCACCAAAAGCTTGAGCCCTCTTCATAAAAAGGACCTGCAAAAGACATCCAGTAGAAGTGAATAGAAGAGTAGACTGGAATTGTTTAATAAATTTGTCAATTGACAATAGATTATACCTAAAGGATGGTACAAATATAACATTACCAAGAATTACATCTGCAAAGATGGAAATACTACATCTATGTGTAATAATGACTTGGGATAGATTAGGGAGAATAATAAGCATAGGAGAAGCCAAATGAGTAAAAAAATTGAAAACTTTAGGATTGAAGCACATATGCTCAGAAGCCCCTGAATCTATAATCCAAGAACTAGAATTCTTAGTTGCAAGACAAGTAAAAGCATATGTGTAAGTTATACCAGCTGTAGCATTAGCATTTCTAGTAGCATTGATATCAGTTGGTATTGTGTTTCCTTTGTAATATTGGACTACCTTAGCATATTCCTCCTTAGTCAAGAACTATCTTATATTTGAGTTGTAGTAGTTAACTCTTTTTACATACTCAGTTGAGGCTGCATTGCTTTTGATTGTGGGTTAAAACTTCTTTGGCTTGGTATTAGTGAATGTGAAATTGAGTGGAAAACCAATCAATCTGTAACAATTTTTCATGATATGGTTGGTCTTCTTACAGTGAGTGCAAAACAAGTTGGTGCTATTAGGAAAAAACCTTTGTGGTGATCTATTTTCCCAAGTTCCCTGATTGTGTGACTGGATTTTCTGGTTTACAGACACCTGATCAGCAACATATCCTTGGTTATCTACATGAGATTGAAAAATTCCAATTCCATGTCTTCCTACCATAAAGGAAGATGAATCAGTTATAGCATTTCCATTAACATAGGTTTGCTTTTGATTTTCATCCTACAAAAGAAGGGAATAGGCATGATTAAGGTTATGGAGAGGCTTAATCATGAGAATGTTACTCCTAGTTGGGGCATAAGCTTCATTTAACCCCATGAGAAACTTGATTAACCTTTCATCTTCTAGAGATTTGGTTAAATTTTATTTTTCTCCACATACACATTTACAGTTACACTTATTATCTTAATTGAGTGAGTCCAACTCATCCCATAATCTCTTCATTTTAGTGAAGTAACATGCAACATCAGTGTTAGCTTGAACAAGATCACTAAGTTGTTTTTGCAAATGCAAAATTTTAGCTCTATTTGAATGTCCAAACCTTTGTTCCAGATCTGTATAAAGATCTTTTGCAGTTTTTGAGTAAATAACACTATCAGCTCAGTCCTTTGACAGAGAGTTCAGTATCCATGAAGTCACCATATCATTACATCTACTCCATGCTTGATATTGTGATGAATTTGGTTCTGGAATTTTGTAGGTATCATCGATAAACCCTACCTTATTTTTGGTGGAAAGAGCTATGAGAATGGTTCTTCTCCATCCCTGGAAACCTCTTCCATCAAAGGTGAAGTTCTCTAAGCTCATGTCTGGTGAATCTGAGGAATGAAGTTACAAAGGGTGGCTGGGATTAATTTGATTTCCATTTTCAGATTGAGTTCCAATTTGTGTAACAATGGTGTTGTCTCTCATTGTAACAATGAAGGAAGAACTGGAAGATGATCAAAACATTGTATCAAGAAAAAAAAACCTATTGCTCTGATACCATATAGGAAATTTAAAGATAGAGATTTTGGAGAAAATTTTATGTGTTTATTTTTATCCATTGTAGTTGTTTTATGCAAGTTATGTACATAAAATAAATGAGAAATGGAAATACAATATTTACACATGTCCATTCTTTATTTATCTATGTACTAGCAAAATAACTAATTAGATTCTTGAGTGTGCATAGCACATGCTCCTTCACAGTTGTATTTGTGTGTGTACGTATGAGATTATGTTCATCTAATGTGTTATCATTGGTCCTTGGGTCTATATGTGTCCTCCCTTTTATCTTCACTAAAATTTTAATCTCCAACTTTGGACAAGGACTTTTTGTAGTTTGAAAATTAATCCATTTCTCTCCTCTTCTCCATTTCATCATATTTTCCATTTCTATGTTTAATTACTAGACCATGTTGTACTCCAATATGTTGGATATGCAATATATTTATTTTTTATTTATGATTTTTTTTCTCTTTTGCTGAATTTGTAATATCCAAGTTGTTTACCCAAAAAAAGATACATTTAAATTTATATAAGGTCATGAATATGCATAAGTCTCAGCTTTAACTTATTAGATTATGAGATTAATAAATAAAAAATTAATGAGTTAAATCGTGTGAAACTTCAGGCTTTGACGATTTCATGGGCACTGGATACTGAGATATAGGTCTTAGCTTCGGTAACAATTGTGATTGAAGAGTGCTAAGGAAAAAGTATAAGTAAATAATGAGAACTTAAGCTCAAGAATTATAGTTGTATTCCTTAGAATTCTGGATCCTTTACAAATGAATGAAATAAATCATTTATAAACAAGGGTGCAACAATAGCCAATAAGAAGCCCTAAAGTACTAAGACCAATGATTGTCAATCACGTGACAATGCCATTTCATGTGGTGTTAGCCAATGCCCGCGTATCTTTTCTTTTATCTCTTTAGCCACGTTACTCAAATATGGATCCATCTATTCCGGTCATATATCATTTGCTCATATTTTTATGGAACTCTCTTTCTTGAAGACTGAGGATGCTTCTTTGGAGGATTAACCTCTTCGATTTCTTTTCTCCCTTAGATCCTACTACCATGTATCCTTCATCCTTGATACCACATGATCCAGCCAATTTTACTCAACGTACAAGTCGTGAAGTGTACCCCTAGAAAAGAAGAAAGAGAGAAAGACTTAGGTTCAATAAACTAAGAAATGTGCTTGAAATAGATAGAGACATACAATATTGACTCAAATCATAGTCGTTCAATAAGTTAAGTCTATTAAGAATAGGCCAACACTGAAAGAATATGCCGAGAGACTAAAAAAACATTCAAATAGGCTTACACTAATATTCTCCACGTAAGCGAGTAAGTTTCATTTCTGAAAAATAATATTTATATTTCAATAATTTATGCGAAGATGTATAATGAAAAAGACAAAGTTTTTTTATTCTTCTCTTCACAATCGTCCCAAGAATTTTACTTTGTTCTTGAATCACTGAAATACTTACGACTAACCATTTGGAGTTGAAGACTTCTTTGTAAGCGGAATACTTGCTAATCACCACTATAGAGCAGAGATTTTCTATGTATATATGTATTCTCTTCTATTCTTATGAAGACCACTTTATATAGGCATGAACTAAGATTTTGGGAATATTTTAATCTCCAAGTAGTTTTGGAGGACTTTGAACTTGAAGAGCATGAGTTGGGCTCGTTTTTTCCCGACTTAAGATAATTATTTTTATTGTATTGTATGAGAGTCTCCATCAACTGGTGACATGATCTAATAAGTTTGATTACAAGCAATTATAGTACAAACCACTTTTTAAAAATAAGGTTGTGCTTTAATTTGATAACCATTACGTATTCTTAAATTCATTGAATCAGGTCACCCTTGACTATAGTACTCACATAACAATGTCTCTCAAATTAGTAATTATTAACACAATATGTCACGACTCAAAAATTAGTCACGATGACATCTACCAAAAATCCATCAATAGGTAAGAAAACCTATATCACGAAACGGTAAGTAACGGGCAGAGTGGGCAAAAACCTCAAGCGAAAGAATAATAACATAATAGGGAAATAAACAATGGGAGAGAAGACATGACATAAATATATGCAACAATACATGATTCAATCCCACGACCTAGTGAACGATGGTACATAGCTACTAGAATGAGTACAAGCTCAAATTATAAATAAGCATAATAAATACACTTGTATCGAATACAAAAAATTAGCCAAAACTATATACAAATAAAGATGAGACAAACTAGGACGTCGTCAGTTCATCCTCTATCTCTGGATGACCCTGTTGCACAAGATCAATGGTGTCCAGCGAGACTCGGATCTATATTAGAAAAAACAAATGTAGAGTGTAACATGTGTACCAGCCAATAGGTACTAAGTATGCATCATAGGACGACTAAGCTTGGAAAGTAAATACATAATGAAAAACAAGGAATAAAATGATGTCAAGGGGTCAGATGAAGGGAACAATAGCGATAAGTCTAACTATGCACCTCAATAAGCTAGCAAAAACGAAACGATAAAGTAAGGCAGCTAACTATAACCTAATTAGACCCCCATAGCCCATAAGGCACACGCGCGCACAATTGAAATGAAAGCAACCCCAAACAGGCCCCCATAAACCTGTTGAGTACACAAAAGAGCTAAAGCTAATTCTAACTAAGATTTGATATACTATTGAACTGAAACGGTCGAACCCGGACTCGAACCGTAGCGAAGGAACCCCGAAGAACCCAATAGAACCAAGATGTCAGGGCTCAAACCCAACTAATAGAACTGTACCCAGACTCAAATCGCAGCTCATAAAAATGCGTCCGCAGTTCATAAAATGATAATATAAATTTATGGGTATTTGTAATAATTTTTAGAACGTATAGGTATAAATCATATTTTTTTAAATAGTGAAATATTTTTGGGAATTTGGGGCCAAACACATGGTAAAACTTCACCCAAATACGATTTGTCAAGAATATTTGAGAACTTGGGGTCAAACGCTAGCTAAGAGACGATTTTTGAACTTGAAATAGTGACATCATAAATGATGTGTCTTTCACCAATCAAATTTTGTGACTAAATGACAAATTGAATTTTGACATTGGCTTTTTTAGCCAAGTCACCCAAACTACTCTTATTTTTTAAAAAAAAATTCAATACTATTTATTGCTTTTGACATATTAATTTATCTTTATATTTACCAAAAGTAAAGGTAAGAAATAGAAAAAAAAAATACTAATACAAATTCTCATTTGTTTTCTAAATATAAGTAACTTTAGATTAATTACTTTTACTAAAAGTGAAACGTTAAAACTTAATATTTTCCTTCTAAATCTAAAATTTTGATATTTCTCCCTTTTCCTAAAAAATTATAACCTTTAGGCTTCATTTGTTTTTAGTAAATTAAGATGTTTGATTTTGAACAAATGCACATCTATTATTAAGATGATATTAAGATTTAGATTTTTGAATCTAAATACATATTTAAAAATTAATTAATTAAATTGTTATTTTATCAACATCTGAAAATATAAAATGTGTCTTTATTTAAAAATTAATAAATATAAAATTTAGATAAATACTAAATTAATCTAATATTATATTAGTAAAATATTAATAATATAATGATTGGTGATGGTAATAACTAACGATGAATTAATGATAGTTATGGATGTTGATTTGAGATGATGTTGGTTAATGAAATTGGCTATGGATAGTAGCTAGTAGTGAAGATAGTTGAAGGTAGATAGTAGTTGATTGTGATATGTAGTTTGTGGTGGCATGTAATTTACAGTTAGTTTTATGATGGTCGGCGATATATATACAATGGTGGTTGATGGTAATGATTTATAAATTCACATGAGTAATTGGTAGTTATTATGGTAATAGTAATGATAATAATAAATGATGGCTAGTGGATATTGTTTCTAGTGATTGGTGATGGCGATTAAGTGATGATAGTTGTGAGAGGTAATAGTTGATAATATAATGATGGAGGTATAAAAAAGATAATTAATATGAATAATTAAAATTAATATTTTTAAGTGAAAATAAATAAAGCACTAGAATTATTGAATATGACTACTTTACAACTAAACTTTCGTCAGCATCCTGGTCAAATTCTCCAAATTGAATATTATTCTGTGCTATTATGTGTCATCTTTTGAATTTCAGAAAAACGTACGGTTAAGTTAACTGCCATACTCTAAATTATCACACATAAAATATTGGATTTTACTAGTAACTAGTTAGTGGAGTTGTTATTTAGGCATAATACATAAACGTATTATTTATTTTTATTTTATTGTTTTGTTTTACAATTTTGAGTGTACACAAGTAGACATTAAAATTTATAGGAAATTGAACAAATAAAAATATTTGTCATGTGTGACATCCTACATAACAGTTTTGTGTCTTATGCAACGTCCTACATGTATTATAACACGTAGGACGTGTGTGTACTTGTTCAATTTCATACAAGTTTAAGTGTCTACTATGCACACCCATAATTGGAGGACATAAATATCACCTGAAGCAAAATTAAATAGCATAATTATATGTTATGCCTATTATTTACTCCATCTATTACTTGTTGTCCATCTTATTATAAATAATTATCACAAATCACTTATTAATTTATCAAATTAAAATAAAATAATTTTTTAAATTATTTTCCATTACAATTAATTATTTTTTTTCCTAAATAAGTTTATAAATCCAAAAGGTTAACTTTTTCAAAAGAGTGGATAAAGGATATATAATAAAATAAATCATTTATTTTATAAAAAATAATAATTAGTGACTTGTAAGAAAACACAACAATTAATAGTAATTTCTTAAACAGAACAATTGTAAAAAACAGAGAACAATTAATTAAACAGAAGAAGTATAAAAATTGTAAAAAAAAAAATTAAAAATTCTTCATTACTAACTTTGATATTAATAGTAAGACATAAAAATAAAATATATTAAAAATACATTAATAAAAATACCTTTTTAATTATAATTTCTTAAAAAACCTTGGAAAAAAAAAAGCTGATAAGTAATTAATATGGGGCGGTGGAGGTAAAAAGCAAAGCTACTTTCTTTTGTCTGCTGATCGAGTCCGTGTTCGTTTTAAAAGCACGTTTGAATTGACTTGAAAAAAGGATAATTTTTAAAATAAAAAATAAAAATCAAATTTAAATGATTTTTAAGTTAAAATAAAAATAAGGAGATCTTTTTTTTATTTTTAACTTATTTTATGTTATTTCTTAACTTGTTTTAAGTTAATTTTAACCTTGCAAAAAATACTCTCAAAAGTTAAAATTTACTTAAAAGAAAGTTTGACCAACTCTAAGAGTCTGTTTGGATAGATGAAAAAAAGTAGTTTTTAAATCAAAAAATAAAAAGTCAAATTTTAAATACTTTTAAGTCAAAAACTAAAAAATAAGGGAAGTACTTTTGATTTTTAACTTTTTAAAGTCATTTTAAACTCATCTTAAATTATTTTAACTTTGTCAAACATTTCCAAAAGCTAAAATTAACTTGAAAGTAGATTTGACCAACTTTTAAGTCGGTTGTAGGAGATTATGTCATCTCAAAGATTCCCTTGTCCACATTTTTCTATACTAGTTTATATTTATTTTAAATTTTACATGTTTCTTTAGAAATAATATTGATATACAAATTTTATCATAAATTTATATTAAAAATTAAGTAATGAATATTAAAATAAAACATGAAAATAATTACTTTTTAATATATTAAAAATAAAAAAAAATAAAAAAATATTTTAAAATGGAGACAAGTAAAAATGAAAGAGAAGAATATTTAGAGTCCAAGGTTACTACTGGTCAACCATATTTAATTACTCTATTTAGAAACTAAAGTTCATAGTCGCGATCGTACTGAACCTTCTTTTAGCTTTGTGATAAAGCAATTCCACCACGTATATAATAAAAAATAATGGAGTTGTCTATCACTATTAAAAATTAAATGAATGATATATAAAAAAAAATTATTTATTTACATATAGATTATTTTTATTTAATTAGATTTAGATGAGTTCTTGATCATCTATTAAATCAACAAAGTTAATAAATTTTGCATGAATACCAAATTATTAGCTAATCTCTTTTGTTTTTCAGGAAAAAAAAAAGAGGAAGTAAAATCAATG
>JAJOOH010018955.1:0-12327 GCA_029582605.1 Solanum gracilifrons
TATATATTTTCTTTGACTATTTTTTTTTAAACTTAAAAAGTTTTTTTTGAGACTTACAAATTTCAATATCACGAGCAATTTTATTTCTTTGGGTAGTAACACATTAGCTCAACATAATCTCATAATTTACTTTTAATGCTACCACATATTTCATAACATGTTTGTGTGGTGTATATCTCCTTCAAGGAGAAATTTATATCATCATTGTCATGGTCAAAATCACTACAGGCAAAACTTGTTTCTTGATTTACTTTCGTCACTAATATCTTCTTCCTTTTTTTTCAATGCTTGGCAAAATATTTGTAACGTATTGAGGTACATAATCAATGATAAATTTGTACGACTAAGAATTATTTCTTTCTTTTGCCCTTTTGGTAGGTCATAATAAAACATACCACAATATGTGTGATGTACTAAAAGTACTTGACCAATGACCATTTATACCAAAATAAATTTTTTTTATTTTTCTCAAATCTCCCATAGGGGTGAGTTGTGGTATTTATTAAATCATACATGAGTATGTCCTTATTTATAATTTTCATCATCTCTTACACATTCACTTTCAAGAATGGTCCATGTTTCATGATACTCATCACAAGTCACATCTCTTCAAAGAATTAACTATAATCATATATACATGCTTCATAATTATTATTATTTTTTCATAACAAGTTCATTGTCTTGCATGGAAATTTATCATATTCATATGACATACCTCGACATCACTTTTGAAAGGTCAAGTGCACCTTCACTTTATATTTCTTTATTTTGGTGGAGGATTTATAAAATCAAATTAGTTTACCCGGCAATCACATGCCCAATGCCTTTCACACCAAATTTGATGACAAAAATTACCTTCACTCTTTGAAGGATCATGTTGAGAACTCATAATGTTATTTCTTTTATAATTATCACAATGATGACTATCTTTTTTGTCCTTAGACACACTCATATTCTTTATACAATCACAATAGTGATTTTTTCATCTTTCAGACTTATCATGTACTGCTACCTCATTTATTTTAGAGAATGAAGCAAAATTATGTATTTCTTAATTTTTCATCAAGAGAGCATTAGCTTGCTCATTCGTCATTATCTCATCAATATATTGCATTAGAATTTGAATTGAATGTTTTTTATAAGAAGGCTTGTAGGCCATCTATAGTGGGACTTGAATCCAATATCTTATCATCATAGAGCATCAAAACTTTAATCGATGTCTTGCCCTTTTGGTGCGATGAAATTTGAATTCATCATCTTACCTTTAACCATTGACATAATAAGCCAAAGTGCAATTGGACTCACCCTAGAGCCTTTAACATTATTACTACTTTATAATTATACACATAAATATTGAATTTATCTACAACAAAAAAATGTTTATCTTAGAAAAATATGTAGTTATCATTATCAAAAAATTTCCAAGAAAAATGAGCAATTGAAACTTCCAAATTGTTTAAGATTTTTTTATCCATGAGAAATAGGGTATTAAACCCACATCATGATGACAAATAGAAATGTCAAGATGTAGAAATATATATTTCAACTTAAACATTATAGTAGGTAAAAATTGCTTCAAATTCCATCACTACTATCATGTGATAGCCTCATATAATTGATTACTTTTGATAATGAAATATTCATCCCATGTGTTGATAAATTCACAGGCAAGAAATTCAAAAAGAAAGGAAAGGACGTCAAAATACTACCAGAAAGGAAGAAATCAATATGCACTTACTGAAGCAACACAAGAAAGGAAAGTTACCATTCAAGGAATACATAATCAAGGTCACCACAACCCTAGCGCCTGACTAGGATCTGTAAGATAGGAAATAAGCAAAGCAAAGACATCAAAAAGGAAAGAAACCAAGCTTAAAACACAAAGAAGAAAAGAGATAGGTCCTGATCTCTAGAGCAACTAAAGAACAGAAATCAATGAGTAAAAAGATTCCAAAATCAATCAAGCATTACTTGATTGATATGGCGAAATCAAGATTCAGCGATCCTGCCAAAGATCACACAACCTTCAAAGGCAAGCATATCCTGATTGATATGACGATATCAAGAATCAATAATCCAGCCAAGAATCAACAATCCTTACAAGAATCAAGAAAGCTCCAAAAGGAAGGAAGTAAAGCCAGTCAAACCGAGAATCAAGTAGATCTTCACAAAGAAGGAGGCAAAGCGATTTTATCATGCACATATCTAATATGGACATGATTCAACAAATCGCGTCAATCAAGAAAATTCTCAATATCCTTGATTGAGATAAACACCCTTGGGTTCTTCTTACAAGAGCAAAAGCCTATCTATATAAAACTCCTTTAGCTCTAGTTGTGAAGTACGTACTTCACTTGAGCTTATATTGTAATTTTTTTTTACCTTTCGTAAAACTTTGTACACACTTGTGTGAACAATTGAAAAGAAAAGAAAAAAAAAGATCTAAGTGTAGATTATACAAGTAGAGGTTGTGTCAAAGAAGAAGATCTGATTTGCATATCAGACAGGGCTCTCAATTGTAAACACTTTGTAACACCCAAGTTCTCAATAAGCTCTTAAGGAACCCTTGTAACCCAAGGGGACTGAAAGTAGGTGTTCCGAACCAGTATAAAAACTCTCTGAGTCTTTTACTTACTGCATTTACTCTTACCATATACTATTATACTAATCTGCAGGTGAGTCGACTTGACAACACAGAAAGTCGACTGAAGGAATTTTTTTATTAACCCCCTTTTGACTTTCAACATGTGATTCGCCTTAAAAATACTATCTTATTAACTTGAAATATACATAATTGCATTTTGTAGATGAACCCAACTTCTTATAAATACTATATGTTCTAGAAATTAATTTAAATCAAAATCATCAATTAATTAACAGAACAAAAGATCATCAGATGAATTTACGATAAACTAATAGATTCATCACTAATATAATTAGTAGTTCATGATCCATTCAAATGAGAAACAAATTTTTACATCTAAATAACTTGTTCTAGAAATCTGAAAATTTCTAGCAAAATAAGTAATAAAATTTCATATTCCATATAATAGTCTATCAAATTTTAACAAGCACAAAATTATGAAGGCAAGTTTAAATTTATATTTTCCTTAAGATGAAGAAGCTATAAGCAAATAATGAGTAACAAAAATTATCAAAAGATGTTTTCGTACCGTGGTAACATTAATTTTGTAAGGTGAACTTGAGTTTTAGAATACCTTGATTCTTAACGGTTGAAGTAAAGTATCAAACATATATATATATATATATATATACTTAGCACAATTAAATCATTTAATTCCATAACATCTTCTAATGTGAAATATAAAGGTAATCATCTCATATATGATAATCTTGACAGTTGACAAGGGCAATAAACAATCATTAGTAAAGAACTATTTAGAGTTGAGAAAATAAAATGTATACCTTTCCGTAAATGAAATATATGGACAAAGACTAGATAACTAGTAACATATGCCTTTGGATTTCTTTATATGTTCAATGAGAAAGAAAATTAATTCAACTTCTTTTAGTAAAAGATTAAAAGTTATCTCAATTGATTAGAGACTCGTGCGGATAACTAAAATCATATGAAAGAAAGAGAAAGACAAAAAGTAGAGAAGTAAGACGTGTAACTAATTTGAGTATCTACTTCATTAACCATTTGTAGTGTCTTTTACAGACACAAAAGGGTAATACATTACTTGGAAAATGGAACTTGCTACCGTATTTTTACTTGGTCATTAATTTGCCAAAATTTGAGGCTTACCTGACATCCACTTTTACAACAAATTCCATTTTATTCTTAGTTATAATTTACACACTTATCACATTCCATTTTGAACCTCTTTGTGTGACAATAACGCTCTGTTTGGATCATTGTTACCCATTGTTTTATAATGTATTGTATTGTATTGTACTGTACTGTATGGTAGATACAATATTTGGCTAGATAGTTTGTTTGTTGTTGTTTAATAACATTTTAATTGTTTGGTTTGATTATATCGTACTGTATTGTAATTTATAAATTTACTAATATATCCTTAATTATTCTAGGGTAGGAGGTTTGACTAGAATTAAATAATATAGGGTAAAGGGTAAAATAATATTTTGAAATATTATGTAAAGATATAATTGGAAAAAGAAATAAAGTAATAATGGGAACACACCAAATCGGTTGTTCCATAAAATAGGAGTTTTCGTTGTTACGCAATAACAAAATTTAACAATACAATACAATACATTTTAAGTAATAATCAAAACAAATATTGTAAGTATAATAACGATACAATATAATGGGTAACAATGATCAAACAAAGTGTAAATGTTTTTATAATTTTAGGCTAGGATTGGAAAGTCAACAGCAACTTGGTGTGAGATATAAAAAAGAACATGATTACCTCACTCCTCAACCTCTGCTGTCGTTGCTTTACAAGCACATGCTTCCTGGTCTCTTCGTAGCCGGAGAAAATGGATCATCCTCGGGCACTTGCCGCGCTTATTATGTTTCTCCTGTTCTCTGTCGGTGATTTCACCACCGTTCCACAACTCCGGCGAAAGTCTCAAGTTACAGGAGGTCTATGCGCTCACCTCATACAATCTGCTGGTTTCCCTTGCACAGAGCACCAGGTACCCTTTCTATCGCCTCCATCCATGTCTAATGTATATATAACATGCGGATAATCTTCAGCATTAACATCTTTTCCTCATAAATCTCCAATGTATGTGTGTTTAGACAAGGAGCATTGGGTAAGTTAATTACTGATTAAAAATTGCAGTATAATGATTTATCTCAGCATTGGACTCGTAAGTGTGCCTGAGTTGAGAGATTTAGTTAGAGATGATACATGTATGGCTGATTGATTGATGATTTCTTTTTATCCAAATTGTGGATTTTTTTTCTTTCTGGAGTTCAGTTCAAATATCCTATATGGAAGCTATGAAAAATATGAATTACTTGAATTCGAGGTACATAGAAATATAAACATAGTGTTCCTTGAGATGATATTCTTTTACTTTATCCTGTATTCAATCATAATAGCCCTAGCGTGACACTTTTAGTCGCTGATTCAACTGATTTTTTTTTTGGTGTGTAATGAATCCACGTAGACTAAGACAAAGGATGGTTTCCTCCTTGGACTTCAACGTGTGTCATCTCGCTCAACAATTGTCAGAGGAGAAATGGGTCTTCCAGTTCTGCTTATCCATGGACTCTTCATGGTAATGTTGCTAACAAATCTTGAACTTCGTTATTTGCTACCTTTTGAATACTAGGACTTTATTGCAGTTTTGTAACCTGTTTGGAACATACTTAAATTCCTATATATATATATATATTCTTTGTCTCTGCCTGGCTTGTTTGATTTTCAGCACAGTGCTCTGTTGTAGGATCTATGCCCTGAATCTTATAATGATTGGACCAACCTAAGCAGCAGTATTTCTCCAAATCAATCAGAATTTTTTCTCTGTCAGAAGTTTACTATATCTGAATATCGGGTCTTTACTGGTTCAATTGGCTTCAGTTATCACATTCTAAGATGACTTCATGTTCCTAAAAAAGACTGAAGCTTAAAGTTTGAAGGGATAGCAAGAAGTAAATATGTTCTTTTTGAGATAAAAGAGGCATTGTGTCTTCATCAAGGAGATTGTTTAAGAATGCTGTTGGAGAGATACCTTTGTGGAGAGCATCTTAGGTTAGGTGAGATAGGTAGGATAACGTCAAAGTTCAGCTGAAGCATCTTGAATAGCATTTAACCTCTTCATTTTCATAGATACGTTACCGCCCGTGTCAGCACGGGCTCAACATGAAGAACATTTCGAGTATTTCAAAATTGAATAAATATCAATATATATTTTTATTTTTTTTGATAACCGAGAAATCCGTCTGTGACCCGCCCTTTGGACCAATCACAGCCTTCTAAACTCGGTGGATAATGGGCCCGCCCCTCTACCCTTCTCCACTTAAATATCAATATATATTTTATTTACAGGATAACAAAATAATGCATCGTGTTGAAGGCTAGTTGTGGTGTAGTCTAAGTTGTTGTTGTCTTTGATCATAAGACTGAGATCTGTTACATACTGAGACCTGTTACATAAGTTAGAGAATGTGAAGGATTAGCATTCATGAAAATATCAGATTGGAAAAAGGATTGAATCATGGTTAGCTGTCACACATAAGCATAAGTAAAGATTGTCACTTCTATTCTTAAGTTTATAATAAATACACGTAATCAATCATAAGAGTAGTTTATATATATATGGAAAGGATGCAATAAATAATTTGAAGTGGTTTAAACGTTCGGCAGTTGTGTACAGGATCTCAAATCCTTTTATTAGCTTTGCTTTGGTCATCTTCGCCCAAACATAAGTGTATCTCTTCTATTTTATCGCAATGATTTATTCACAGTTTTTAATGATATATTCCCTTCATCTTCTTTTGTTTCTGCACTTCTTCATTCTCTTTTTAACTTCTCAATAGTATTGCGAGCTCTTTTCATTTTATCATCTTCTCAACCGGTATTACAGTTTTCAGCTTTCCTCTTTCACCCTTTGCCCAACTCTTAATCTTTTTCCAAGTTCTTTTGACCGCTTTGTTTCCCCGTTTGACTTAACCTTTTGGAGTTAGAGAGTAACGCGCGGGTGACAAAAGGGTAGAATTCGTCTCTTTATCAGAAAGAATAGTGAAGTTTTGCTATGAATTTAAAATTTTACTTTACAAGCTCATAGGTACTATAAATTTTACTAAAAGCCACACTCAAGTATACAAAAGCCTAAGTGGCTTTCTTTTCTTCCTGCTTTCTGTCATAGGGAGTAATCTAAGTGGATTCAAACACGTGAAACTGTGGTTCAAACAGCAAAAGAAAAATTGTTTTCATAATCTACTAATTAGTTAAGTATTAAGTAATCTGAAAAGTAGCAGACATTTTAATAAAGCAAAAGCTTAAAGTACAACAAAGATAGCCCATGCCAGCATGGGCCCAACGTAAAGGACATTTTGAATAGTAAATGTCAAGATTTGATACCAATTAGAAGTTGGATTGCATGTACCATAAGATGCAAACCGTAAACATACCAAGATTGAGAAGATAAGCTTATTACATATTAACTGCTTGATGGATTGAGAAGATAAGCTTATTACCTATTAACTGCTTGATGAGATTTGCTAAGAAGTCAAGTTTTACAAAATAGTTATGTACAATATATTTACATAAAAAAATGGGATGCATCCTCTCGGTTGTTGTGATCTTTGACCATAAGATTGAAACCTGTTACGTAAGATAGAAAAAGTGAAAAATTAATATTCATATCATCACAATGACTTGAAATATACGTGCATATATACATAAAAGGTGTTGTACAATTACATCAATAGTTCTAATATAACTAATATATCAAGCAAAGGCTGATGAGGCTTGCTAGGTAGTAGCTGGTGCCGGATAAGTCGAAACAGAGACAAATTAAGACACACATTGTCAAGTCACTTTCTTTGAAACTAAGCACAGAAAAAATGAGCACCTCATGTGATGAGAACTTTTATTGCATTGTCACATTCAATATTAGACAGTCATAATAAGATTAATCCTTCTAAGCTGGGTACAAAGCTTAGACACCAGGCATTATAGTTAATCACACAATGTCTTTTTTTCTGAAATTTTGATGGATCCTTAAACTAGTACGCGTCAACAACTCAGAAGACCTGTCCTAAAATATTCTATCACAAAGTGAAATCTTATATAACTGCTTAGTTAAGAAAACAAATGGAAGGAAAGTTAGCAAGAGAAATAAAATTTTGGAAGGTAGAAGAAATCCACAAAGTGACCAAATTCACTTACTTGTAGCCCCTGTTCCTAAAGTTCTCATTTTCTTTTCTCCTCTTCCTTCATCCCAGAATCCAAAAAATAAAAGTAAATAGAGAGAGTTAGCTCTGTCATTCACAAACAGAAAGACAGCTTGATGTAGATAAGGAAATTAGAAAATTACTACATGAGGCTTGGTCGACTATGATCTGGAAGAAGGCTTTCGGGGTGAACATTTATGAAATGTATGGTGATAAGTTCCTCTTCAAATTCCCCAACAAGCACATGGCTGAGCAAACCTTACAAGGGCAGTGGAGTTGGAAGAATGAAACTTTCAGCTTGGAGTGGTGGAACCCAATGGTAGGGTCAAGGGTGTGTACCTAATAGCACGATGTCCACCGGAACTTGGATTAGAATTGTCAGAATCCCTTTGTATCTATGGTTACAAAAAATCTTCCAAGAAATTGGAACCCTATGTGGGGAATGGGTGGCCACAGAAGAAGAAACAGAGCTGAAGAACCACATAAAATGGGCTAGTATCTTGGTTTCCAACAACGGGAGGAATATACCAAAAGAAGTCTTTACTTGGTTGGTAGTGAAATAGCACTAACTCAGGAGAATCTCATGAATAGGGGCGGACCCACTCGGCAAAAAATTAACCGACATATATATGGTAAATTTTTTGAATTTATGTAGATATAATAATTTTGAACCCCCTCGTGAACAAGAAGAAAGTTGTAGTATAGTGGTAGATCTCCTTTTAAATAAATTGGCCTTCACATCCAAGGTTCGAATCCCATTTAAACCCAAAAAAATCCAAACATGCTGAAAGGTGTCTGCTAACGGAACTAACTTTTTGTACTTGTCCCAACAGGACAACAGTGATTTGGTAGACCATATGGAAAGAGAGAAATTTGACATGTTATGAGAGCATTAGTAGTCCCTTACACAGGATTAAAATGAATTGAATTATCACTTTTTGCTATTGGTGCAGTTCTGAATATGTAGATGATCCTATAACTATTATAGATATCCTAGGTTCTTTGTATCCTAGGTTCTTTGTAATATTAGTGCAGTTCTGAATATGTAGATGATCCTATAACTATTATAGATATCCTAGGTTCTTTGTAAGATGAAGTAGGATCTAGTTTAGTTTTGTTGAGTATACTCAACTGTATGCAGCTACATAATGTAAATTTGGGATCCCAGCCTTTAGTGCTGAAGATTTATACACAAAACTGTTACTTTGTCAAAAAATACCAAAAAAGTGGCGATATCTCGAAATGGTGTTAAGTACTATTTTCCAATCTGGTCGGAAAGTAAAATCAGATTTGAAATGATAGAAGAGTTGCTGAAGAAGAAAGGATAGACAAGGACCCAATTAATCCTGTTATTTAGAGGATAATAGATTGTCCCTACTGTTGTGATTTGTGAAGTACAACAATCCCACTTTTCTTAGGATCTGCCAGCAATAGAATACGAGGAAGGGATCAATTCAAAAACTCCTACAGTATTTAAAAGAGGAGCACATGAGAAGCATGTGCCCACTTCAAATGAAATTGAAAAATTGGGCCAGCTTCTGAAGCCCAATAAAGAGCCCATAGTTTCCAGAAAAGGTGGGCCTGGTTTCTCAAGCTTAGTCATTTTTAACAACTTGAGCAATAGCAATGGTTTGGAACAGAATAGATACATCTCTATTGAAACTCCAGAAGTTCAATATCTCCCGGGAACAGAGTCAGCAACCATGCAGATTAGAAATCTATCGATAAGGATAGAAGGCGTGTCAGGAAAAGTAACAGTAGAAGTTGAGCAGCAATTAATAGAACAGCTGACAGGGAGTTAGGGGAGAAAGAGACCGACAATATCGAAGATAGATTAATTGAGGCTGGGAGAGAAACTTACTTACTATAGTAGGGGAATGGGATATTGAGGAGGCAGAACCACTGCAAGTCCAGCAACAACAATCGATAATATGCAAGGGAAGAGAAACATCATTGTGGGTGAAGCAGAATATGATCAAACTAGGCAAAGTTCTTAGAGCAGATTTTCAAGGACTTGAAGAAGAAGCTCTGGAACTACTTCTACAGGTTGATAGTTCTCGACAAGCCAGAAGAATGGAGGATGTGAATTTCTGTAAGAAGACAAGATTTAGAGGTTCTCAAGAGCTAAAAAGTCTTGTGTCTTTTGATGTCAAATTCAAAAACAATGGGGATAGGAGCAAGGGGAGAAGTGAAACAAGCAGTAATTGATGAAGGTCAAACTTGTCTCATGGAATGTTACGGGGTTGAACAATACGGATAAAGGAGATTGGTTAAGATTTTAGTGATAGAATGGAATGTAGACATTATTTGTCTGCAAGAAACTAAACTAGAGGGGAATTTATATGAGGAGGTGAAACAAATTTGGGGAGGTCGATGGGGATAACCAGAAGATAGCCTCTAATAGCCTCTAGGATTGACAGGATCTTGTTTTCAGGAGAATGGGATGAAAGCTTCAACAATTTAAAACAAATGCCACTGCAGAGGCTAGGATCTGATCACTCACCTATTGTCTTAGAGGGAGGATTGTGGAACAAGAACAAAAACTACTTCAAATTTGAAAATTGGTGGCTTGGCACAGAAGGATTTAATGATAGAATTAAGGAATGGTGGAGCTCTTTCAACTTTTCTGGAAAGTTGGATTTCATCCTTGTATCCAAGCTTAAAGCTCTCAAAATTAAGCTTAAGGAATAGAGCAAGAGTGAACAAGGAAACCTGGGAACAAGAAGAAGGAATTTACTCAATAAACTGGCAGAGTTTGACAAAATAATAGAAGAAAGAAGGCTTACCGAAGAGGAGACAGAAAGGAGGGCAACAAGTTTGTTGGAGTATGAGGAATTGATTAGAAATGAAGAAATATCTTGGAGGCAAAAGTCAAGGTCATTGTGGCTAAAAGAGGGTGATAGAAACACCAATTTTTTTCACAAAATGGCAAATGCACACAAAAGGCACAACATTGACCAACTCATGATTTAGGGGGAATTATCTCAAGATCCAGGAACAATTGAAGGGGAAATTGTGGAATATTACAGAAAGTTATATTTTGAAACCACAAGCGGTAGACTAGCTTATTTGTTTCCTAATTGTCATTTGTCCCAGTCTAACAAATGAGGAAAAAGAGATGCTACAAGGGGGTTTTGAGGAGAGTGAAGTTCTGAGATGTCTAAAGCTATTTGCAACAAACAAAGGACCTGGCCCAGACGGCTTCACAATGGTTTTCTTCATAAAATGTTGGGAGATATTGAAGCAAGACATCATGTTGGCCTTTTAGAATTTCGACGAACACAAAAGGTTTGAAAGAAGTCTTAATGCCACTTTCACAACTCTCATTCCAAAGAAAAAATGAGCCAAAGAGTTGAGGGATTTTAGACCAATCAGTTTGATAGGCAGTATATACAAGTTATTTTCCAAAGTACTGGTAGAAAGGTTATAAGTTGTGATAGCCAAGTTGATTGATCCACAACAAATGGCCTTCATCAAAGGTAGACATATTATGGATGCAACGCTAATAGCTAATGAAGTTGTTGACTCCAGTCTAAAGTATAAAAAGCCTGGAATCTTGTGTAAGCTAGACATGGTGAAGGAATATGACCATGTTGACTGGGAGTACTTATTGGATTCTATGAGAAGAATGGGTTTTGCTCAAAAGTGGATACAATGGGTCAAATATTGCATCTCAACAATAAGATTTTAAGTGCTTATCAATGGCACACCGCATGATTTTTCAGTGCAGAAAGGGGTTTAAGACAAGGTGACCCTTTGTCACCCTGTCTCTTCTTAATAGCTATGGAGGGTCTTAGTAGCATGATCAAAACAACAAATATGAATGGGTGGCTCAGAGGATTTGATGTGGCCAGAATTGGAGAAGGGAATTTGGAGATAACTCACTTGCAATATGCCGATGATACTCTGATACTATGTGATGCTGAAGAGGATCAACTCAGGACCTTGAGGGTGATTTTGGTACTTTTTGAAGGGATTTCTGGGTTGCACATTAATTGGAGGAAAAGTTTCCTATATCCAATTAATGAGGTGCAAAACATGGAGATTTTGAATGCAATCCTAGGCGGGGAATCTTATCACTTTGGCAAGCTGAAATGAGGAAAATACCCTCATTTTTCAGTTGAATGACAAATAACCAGACATGTTGAAACTGTCCTTTCTATTATATAGAAATAAAGAAACAAAGCAAATGATGTGTCAGTTAAGAACAAGGGGTATGAAGGAATTCTCTGATTTTATTGAAGACATGAAACTAGTTGACTTGCAACTTGAGGATGTCACATATACTTGGTTCAAAGGGGACCAACAGGAAGCAGCCTCCAGGATTGACAGGATCCTAATTTCAGAGGAATGGGATGACAAGTTCCAAAATTTGAAACAGATTCCACTTCAAAGGTTGATTTCAGATCATATTCCTATAGCCTTACTAGGGGGGTCTTGGGAAAGGAACAAAAGTTACTTCAAATTTGAAAATTGGTGGTTAGAAT